>CABFOQ010036678.1:14113-40636 GCA_900660455.1 Gephyroberyx darwinii | reverse complement strand
GAGCGCGAGTATAAACACAACTAGAGGCTGTGAAGGCGGACTAGTGAGTAGATGAGTTACCGTGTTCAGCGTGATGACGTTTAATGTCCCCAACAACCTCTGTAGTCTCATTTAGCCACTTGTTAGCAACCGCCTTTTTTAAGACACGTAAAAGCTTCAAAATTCACAAGTGGGGTATTTACTGACGTATTTTATGTCGTAGAACAAAACATGAAAACCTCTTAAGCTTGTGTTAACCACAGACATTATTTCAGGCATCTAACCAAAACATTCAAAAAACATTCAAAAAACCCATAGACTTCGAGACGAGAGAACCGGAAGTGCAAAAATGCTAACTCATTTCCTGGTTTTGGGACTCCGTGATTGTTGACTCCTGTCATGGAACAATCACATTTCTGTATTAGGACTTCCTGTACCACTCTATAACAGCTAGGCTACCGCTACGCTATTGCTCTCTCCACCTACACGTAAAATCCACCACTGATATTCATGTCAAATGAGAGATAGTGTAAATACAAGCTTCTTACTCGGAAAAAAACGTTCACATCAACCTCCTAGTGGTAATTGTGAATTGGAAAGATGGGAATTTTTCTAAGGCTTCGATATCTCCCACCTGACAGTCCAAATAAATGACGGGTGTCAAACATGGCTACCGCAAATCTACCAAAGTCCACAGTCCAAAGTATTAAAAATAAAAATAATACTTATATACTTATATAACTATATATACTTATATAGTTATATTCACGCTAGTAAGCGGCAGTTTGTTCGGTTGACAAAGCAACTTATTAACAAGTTGTTGCTATGGCGCTAGCTAGCAATAGCGTTAACATTAAAAGGCTAAACGTAGCAGAGAGACTTCCTTCAACCAACCTATAGAGGCAAACATCCACCCTTCTGAAGTGTCCTTGAGCAAGTGACCAAATCCATACCAACTCCAGGGTGCTGTTCTGTAGCTGACTCTGCACTCTGACCTCCCTGTAGGGAGTAAGTATCAAATATTAACAATTAAGTATGAAATATTAATATTTCTTACTTAATTGTAGGTAGGTAGGTACTTTATTAATCCCCCAGGGGGAACTTTCTGTGTTGTAATTGTGTGACTATCATATGTCTTAGAGTGGATTCAACTATCCAAATAGGGCAAGTTAATGTTTTCATATTGTTTCAGTATCATTGTCTGCTCTAGCCAGAGGCGGTAATAAGGTTTACTATGGTCTGCTTGTAAATCTGTAATATCTGGTTCCAATTAGAAATCTTGTTCTGACAAAGGAAAGACTGATTATTTGTTATCCAACAGGGGTCTCAAAGAGTAAAACAACTGCAAACACATCTGTCAAAGACTGATGTGTTTGTTACTAGAGAGATGAGGACATGACAAAACATCGCCAGCATGGCGCGAGTCACCCTCTTCCCGGAGGACGGGTGTGTTTACTCGGTCTGGAGGGCCCCAGAACTGTTGACTCAGCTGAGCCCAAAACCCCCAACAGAACCAGAGAGTAAAGGCTTGGCCGGAGGGGGTAAGGGGGAAATGGGTACAAGTTCAGATAGATATCCTGTTGGATAGATTCATAAACAAATGCATCTTGAAAGAGTAATTGAGTGGCTAGAAGCTCTTGGATAGAAGTTATTTTTGTATGTAATTGGGATTGTATTTACTCCACAACTCCACAGTAATATTTCCCTGCCTGGTCACTGCTCATTGAGAGCTTGGTTGAGCTTTAAAAGTGAGAGGGTCATGGGTGAGAAAGAAAACTCAGTGCTCTTCACATGCTGTTTACATAAGGAAAGTCTGGCTGGGGATAAGAACAGGTTCCAGACCCTGCATACGCCAGTGTGTGCACGCAAATTCTCTGTCTTACGCACACACACACGCACACAAATACACACACTACATACACCCACATACACTCTAGCCAAATTCTACTGCATGTATACAAACATTAAGTTATAGCAAGAGAGAGCCTATACCATGACCCCATATCCCCACATGGACACATGCACACACACACACACACACACACACACACATCTATTCACGTTCAATTTGCATCCAATCACAAACATTTCATTGAACAGATTGAGAGAATGGGACTAAATGCACCAATACTGACATAGTACACTCCCACCTAGCTAGAGTGAACTGCTTAAATGAAAGGAAATTGGAATGAAAGGATACCTAATTGTCAACAGAGGCATATTTATTTGTTTACTTCCTTACACTTTGTGTCTGAGATGTAATGACAAATAGATTTAATAATACGAATCAAACCTTGAGAGCAAATTACTCACATCCTTGCTTGAAGGCAACATTACCTCTTCCTCCATTATCTTAGTCCTTAATGCTCTTTCACTGAAAGAAAGCACCTTGAGTAAGTCAGCAAAATATGTCTGTTCAGATGTAATCCTATGAATAAATGTCACAAGGCCGTGTGGCCAGGAAGTTCACATCCCTGTGAACTTTGTATTTTCATAGATCAAATATAATGCCTAAAAATATTCATGAGAGAGGATACCCTAAAGGAGAAATAGCAAGCCTCCCTCACTATTTTCCCATCCCTCCCTGTGTGTGGATGTGAAAGGCAACCTTGGGGAACCCACGGCTAAACAATGTGACTCTCAGTGGCCGGTTACCGGCCTTCCCACCACTTTTCCGCAATCTGTTGGACGCTTCCTGTTTGTGCAATAGATTTGTTGTCTTTGACATATCTGGTCTTTGGAGAGGAGTGTGTTGGTTACATGGTTTTACAACTTCAGGGTCAACATCAGGGTCAACAATTTCCGTGACGCTAAGCAGGAATAAAGGTCAATCCCAGTACCAGTACACTTACAGGTTTGTAGACTCCCAAATGATTTTTTTCCCCCATATTCCAACATAATTACAGTCCATTACACTCACAGTTATCCGCTCTAACAACATAATTGTTTATGTGACAAACCTCTCCCTCACTGTCTCCCTCACTGTCTCTCTCTCACACACACAAACACAATTTTTAAGTCAGGCTCAAGCAACAACAGCTAAGCTAACAAGGCAGGTCCATTCAGTGTGAGAGATGTAGTAAATGTTTTCAGAGCCTTGACTGCACCAGAGGGATGGTGCTAGAGCTGTCCTTGACACCTACACAGCACACAGAGAAAATAAAAGCCTTGTTAAAGTCACACTGGACAGGTCCCTTGTGGGCCATCAAACTGTGATATATGTACTGGTGGACAGTTAAGACTGTCAAGAGCCGGGGAAATTAGTTCTGTACAGATGGGTGTTTGTTAAAGGTATGTCTATACAAAGCATGGGAGCATTGTGTGAACAAAATGAAACATGTGGAAAGGCGTCCTGGTGTCTCAGAGTTTGCATGATATAAGTCACTCACCTGCCACATTCTTCCCATATTTCCTTTAACTATGCTGTGTAATCTAAGCAGCAAAAACACCATGAAAAACAATACCTTTTTAAAAGATGATCTTTTATTGCATTTATGCTCCACTGGATAGTGTACAGAGGCAGGAAAGACGGAGATGACATGTGACCCAGATCCCAGGCCAGATTCAATACTAGGATGCAGTGGCTCTATGGTGTGTGCTTCAGCCAACTGAACAGTACAACAAACAGTATATTATGTCATTAGATTTATCTGCTCACACAGTATGTCATCTACAGCGTGTCTTTATTACTTTATAATGAATGAATCAACCTGTGGAAGCAAAAAGTGGTCTAAATTTGAAATGACACCACTTATGGTGCCGTATGAAAAATATATTTTGACAGGTAGAAGAGGCTGAGGTGCCTTTCTTCAGGTCAGACAGTGGCCGGCAGTTTACAGGAAATGCTCAGTCATCAAACCTAACAGAGTATTGTCTTTCTTCAGCAGGTGGCCATGCGGCAGTTTGGCATTTTAGTGCTCGTATTGTTCCCGTCTAAAAGGTCCACCTTTCCCCGCAGTGCTCGGTGCTACTAGTAATTACCCCAGTCACCAATTCATTCTACTACAGCTTAAGTGCTAACACAGCTAATCTTGTTAGAGTGATTTGATTAGCAAGAGCTTCATCCACTATCACACCTCCAGGGAATGAGAATTGTAAGATGAAGCCTCATCCTCTTTATGACCTTGTTGACCAAATAATGATTTATTACCACAGAGTTGTAAGCTGAGAAATGATCTTATTCCTTGGTGATTTTATTATGGTTGCATCAGATTCCAAGATGTTGCAAAATATGAATTTATGATTAATCTTGGGATTCTCATTTGTTTTCATTTTTATGAGCCTCCAAAGTACTGAGTACTTTTTAGAGTTTAACGGCAGGACATGGACTTTTATTTTTTCAGCGTACCAACCATAACGTCAAATAAACACCACCCATTAATTTTGTTATGATGTCTAAAAAGGTAGTCTCACAGGGAATTTCATTTCCCAGTTAATGTTTTCTCCCTGAATCTTAATTTTAAATCATCACCATCTGTTTCTGCTTGTTCTTGAAGAGTGTAAATCAATGTCATAGTACGGGGTGTTGCAACAACATCCTGCCCCTACTGAGAATTATTTGTTTTGTGGAAAATACGGTCGGAGATTCAGAGCTTGATACATATTTCCGTCTCTTCACTCCCTGAGAGGTCTTATAGGTTGGTTATAGATTGTTGATAATTCCTGTTGCAGAGAGACTAAGACCATGCCGACTACTTGATACCATACAGACACTCATTGCTGTGACTGGATACACAAATCTCCGAAAAGATAAGGTTCTCCGAATTGATGATCCTTATCATTCACAGTAATTGAAGACATGACAGAGCCTGATCATAATCCCCTGGAGGTGTAAATGTCTCTGTTGCTGTGTTTCAGAGGTACTGTCCTCCTCTCTGCAACCTTCCCCGACACGTACAAGGACTGAATAGGGCTCTGGTGCATGTCATATAATTTCAAGGACAAGTTTTGAAAGTACAAAGTATTGAAGCTTTGTACCTGTTGGTTTCACGGCCCTGCCTGACCCTTGGGTGCTGTCAGCCTGAGAAGAAGGCTTTGTAAATGTAATCATTCTAAATGATTGGGTCACACCTGACTGAGCAAAAGCCACCCAACAGGACCTCCACTTACCCCAAAGTGTTTGTTTTTCCTTTCTTTCCTCGTTTGTCTTTGGGTGTCAGAGCTCAGGCGATGGGTTTCTTCACCGTGAATACTGCAGACACTGAAACTGAGGGGATTTAGGGGATGACAGCCACGCTGCCTCATCCGTCATTATCCATCTCCATGACAGCTGCGATAGTGGCATTGGACTGCAAAGGGAGGTGAGGATGTGGCCCACTTTTCGGCACCTGTCAAGACCTTGACAAAGAAAAGACTAGTGAGAGACAAATTACTTTAGAACCAAGCTGTGTCTGATGGGTGTTTGCTATTGCTAATAATAGAAATGCCTTCTTATAACAGCTGGAATCCAAAGACTGAAATTTGCAATGATAAAATTCTTTAGTGTTAGCCATGTTACCAATTTGTCTCATTTTGCTTTTAGTTTCCCTTCACCCAGACATTACATTGACACATTAAGAAAATGTCTCAATCACACAGGTACAGCTTGACCATGGGGAGTTTTCAACATCGTGACACATACGCATTAATGCATGCACGCACACGCGCACACACTCACCCATGCACGTACACACACACTTACATACACACTCCAACAACAATACATCCTCTTAAACAGGACTGACAAATGAGTGACAGCTAAATCACAATGGAAAAGTCAACTGTTGTTAGGAAGCCCAGCAGGGCTGTAGGAACAGCAGTAACCCAACTCCATGGCTCCACCCTACCAATTTCCTCTCTCCTGGCCCCTGATACACCCTGATCCAAGCCAAGGGCAAGCCTGTGGCAGCTATTAATACAGTGTGTGAACAGGTCCAATCAGAATCAGAGCCTGGCCAGGCCTCTCATGCTGTGGAGAGGAGAACAAGGGACAGGGAATTGTCACGGGTAAGATCACTAGTGGAGGGAGAGACAGAAAAAAGAGACGGGTGGACAAGGGTAGTGGTTTGAGAAATGTAAAGTATGTGTGTGTGTGAGTGTGTGTGTGTGTGTGTGTACTTATTTAGTTGATTAAAACTGCAATGCTTAAGTGAACACACACAAATAATCGTGTAACAGATGTAGTTTTGGCGCACTCAGCAGCGCTACTTGTCAAAATATGGCAGATTTAATAAACTTCATATAATAGAAAGTGAATGAATAAAATGTAAAGAGAAGGTTGAAGAGAAAGTCAGAAAGTAGGGGAAAACAAGATGAATTGAAGAGGGGGAGAGAGAGAGGTGGAAGAGAGGTCTTATTGTGTAAGATTGTGTGTGTGTTTGTTTGTGTGTGTGTGTGTGTGTGCACGCGCTGAGTGATGTTGGGCTAACGCCAGAAAAAGATGGGCCAGGACAATGCGTAGCTGACTGGCTCCAATATTATTCATTCATCATTGCAGTGTGTGTGTGTGTGCGTGCATGCGTGTGTGTGTGTGTGTGTGTGTGTGTGTGTATGAGAGAGAGAGTGAGTGAGTGTGTTTGTGTGTCAGGCGGTATTCCTGCTCGTCTCGCTCCTCCAGTTAAGTTGAATCAGAAGCAGTCACTGGCACACTGAGGTGGTCTCTCTCTCTCTCTCGTCCTCTCCTCCTCTCTCTCTCCTGTTCTGAAAGCACCAACAACCTCCTGGTTCAGCACCACAGGTAAGACCTCTCACTACCTCGTCCTCAGGTAGACGCTTTACCAATTTTTAACAATCCTTTTGGCATTCTCAGTTTATCAAGTTTCAGAAGTTTACTTCCTGTGATTACTTCTTTTGTTATATCAAGTCACGCTAACTCATTTAGATTGTTTTTAGAGGTTTTAACGTGAACTCTCGACTTATCCTTGACTGAGGATTGTAAGTATTCTTGAAATATTGCTCACTTACGTTTTCAGCTTTGTTGAAACTCCCTGCCATTACCTCAGAGACCCTCGTGTCTAGAAAATCAGTGTAAATAACAAAACAGCATACTAGAAGTTTCTTGCATTTACTGGTTCTGTGACCTCTGTAGGTACTGTTTGTTTAATTTTCTCATGTGAAAGTCCTGTGTGGGCAGAGAGTGTGTCTTAAAACAATACATCTAGCCGTGTGAGTGGGGATGGGAAAATTCAGCACTGCAGTATGTGAACCATACCAAGAGGGATGTAGTCTATGCCATAGCTCCCCGTAGAGAATAGGGTCCACTTCCTGATAAACATTAGCTCTGTGTTCTCTGATAATCCTCATTCATGAAGGATTCAATCCCCAAGACAGAAGAAAACAGGGCTGGATATGGAATGGAAGGGTTATTGAAGAGAAGAAAGGGACAGAATGATGAAGGTAACAAAGGATGAGAAAAAGGTGAGGGGGTTGTAGGTACGAAGGTGAAAATTCATTCAAGAAATTGTGAGCTAGGGAGAACTAGAGCAGTGCTGACGGGGGAGAAGTCATGGCTTCCCTCCCTCTAAGTGACCTGCTCCACATCATGCTATAAAACCAAATGTCCACCAAATGTGGATTTAAAGTGAAATCAAAAAATGTAACAAACTATTCCTGTGATGAGTAGGAAACAAAAGGATTTTTAATCTCAATGTCGTTGCAATCAAAGTGCGTGTGGCATGTTTCACAACATACAGCACAGGAAATGAGGGAAGCGATATAAAGCCAGAAGTTTGTCCTGCTTAATTGTGACAAGTCACATGAAAGCACAGTTTTGTAAACAGACATATGCAGACATGGTTTCTCAAGCCAATATTTCCATTAGCTCCAGTCCTGCAACCAGAAGTCAAGTCCTCATTTAGCTCAAGGACAGTCCCTCTCTCTTTCTCTCTCTCACACACACACACGCACACACAGTGAATGTATAGACAGTCTATTAATTCCATGTATTTTTTTTAAAAGTAAATTACAGTCAACGTGAATGCATGGCACCACCATACCTCACGCTTTAAAGTGTTTCTTCAGCAGGCAGGTTGCCCTTGGTTAATTTTTACTAAGGAGTTCAATGAGAAAAATAACTTACTGCTGAAGTGGCCCCCTGTAGGTTGAGACGTAGGAGGAAGTGAGTTGTAGGAGGGCAAGTTAGTGGTTGGAGCACTAGCTAAACATGCCTAAACATTAAGCCTGGCATTTAGCTATTAGGTTGTTCCATTTTATTATCCCACACTGTAGAAAAGTATTGTTGGGTAGAATTCAGCTGATACCCACTGAAATGCACTAATAAGCAAGTCAGTGCAATTTTGGCACTGGTAGATTTTCTGCAACAGTTATATTCCTCTAACATGTTTCAAGATGTAAGCAACAAAAACGTTTACAGCAAAAGGAAGCACTCCTGTTGTCCCAATACCTTCTGATGACTGTATGGGGGGGGAAGGAGACCTAAATGAGAAGATGATCATTGTTTAGTAGTGTGCACAAGGATACTGCTGAGGTAGTGTGTTCCCAGTAAGATGCAACAGACTTCATAATGGGCTGATATAAATCATTAACTCCATCAACCAGACATTTTAGTGTCTCTCTCTATGGGCAGCCAGATGGTGGTGCTCATGTCAGAGCAGCCTGGTTATCAGGCCAAGGGTAGCCTCAGATATCTCTGTTGACGGGAGTCATGTTTTTAACCACACTCACTGCAGCCCCCTCACCCTGAATGAGACTTTAACTTCTTTAGCATGCTCGAAAATTCATATCATATCCTGGAACAGCATATTTAAAAGAATGTTGCTCCACTGAACAAGAGCCAGTCATTGCACTGTGAAGCTAAAATGTACCTAATATATCCTGATCCTGATTTTATTGTCCAGCCTTCTCTGTAAGCACCACAGCACTCTGGACCTTTGTCTTGTCCAACAGGATGGGACTTGTTCACAGACCCTGTGAAGTAGCTGTTTACCTTCCTGTCTGTGGTCACCCAGGCTTTATGGCTATCATTCAGTAATGTGCCATCCCATTCCTAGCCATATTTCACTGGCCACGGCTACACTAAATCACCTGCTTCTGAGTTGCCTTCTGCCTGTGCTACCTGACCTTTATTATGGGGCTCACTTACATAGGATAGCTACTATATAGGCAACAATAAGTCTAAGCCATATCATCAGCCTTGTTTAAATTCACCCCCTTCACATTCACCCTAACCTTGTGCATCTCCCTCGTGGAAAAATACTGAGAGTTGAAATGCCAACCCTCCCAAACATGGTAAAAGGCATGTGGTGTATATTTTCTCCCATAATTCCATTTCTGGTCAGCAGAAATAAGTATTAAGAGATTTTATTAAACAGTTTTAAATCCTTAAGATGGAAACCTGATATGTGTTTTGTCACTGTCTGGCTTAGAGCTTAAATTTACAGCTAACTGTAATAATCATTAACAAAAGAAAACAAATGTAAATCTAAGCAATGACATCTGTGTTGCTGCTTTAGCCCACTACACCAGGTCTGTGGAGGAAGCGCTCAGAGATATTTCATTATTCTGTTGCCCTTGGCATCCAGACATCTCCCATTCTCAACAAGCCCCACATCTGCAACCGATATGGCTGTTGCTTTAGTGCAAGAAGGCTTTTTTTGAAGAATGCATCTACTGAAACCTGGTGGAAAATGGGCATATCTGTGACTGAGAGATGAAATAGTTCTACTGGAGGAGCTCAGACAGTCTTAATGCCAGCCAGAGGCTTGATCAGAACGTGGATAGTGAAAGTTTTTAATAATGCATTCAAGGAGTAGTTAGCAGTTGCGCAAAGGACACAGCAAATGCAACAGCAACAGGATTTATTGTATAAGCAGTTTACTTATACCAGCTGACATAGGACAAAATGTATCTCATCAAGGTGAAAGAGGGGAAAATGTTTGAATCTAGAATGCCATCTTGTGGCAGAACTGCTGATCTGAGGCAATGACATCCAGTTGCTAACTTAGGTAATGGGTTATATGGAATAGTCTACATTTCATACTGTAGAAACTGCCCATAAAATCAGAATTTTATTTACTCAATTTCAAAACACAAATTCAAGCCACATTTTTTTCCTGGCATCTGTTCCATTGTTTGGTTTTAAAGTAACCACCATCATGTTGTCATTTAACGTAATAAATAACAGAAACTGTCTTTGCAGGCTTGCGCTAATATTACTACACCAGCACCACTAATGACATTAGAGCTATTAAACATAAAGACTCTCAAGTAAAGGGAGAATTTGTTTTTATTCCCATCTCACATTCTGCTTTTACAAATGAAGCAAAAACTAGCCGGAGGCAAATTTTCCGCAGCATGCAGGTTTGATTTTCTCACAGAGCAAAGTTTCCACGGAGCTGAATCCCTGCTGTCCTGTTTGTTTAGGTGTGTACTGATTAGAAGTTCCCATGCTGGGTATCTCAGCACACCAAGGGCTTGAAACGTGACATGTCTTTTACAGTGACTGGAGCCTATAAGCTCTCTCTCTCTCTCACTCTCGCTCCCTAGTACCTCAGTGCTTAATGGCGTTGTTATCTAAGCACGCACTTTGCCATGCAGTCTTCATTAACACAGGTCGTAACACACAGCATAAATGTTCTCCTTCCGGGTGCTGACAGTCCACCCAGATGGACGGACCATTTGATAAACACTGTACTGTTTTACTGTTGCCATTCATTAGCAGAGAGACGTTTTAAGGGAGAAGGCAGAATTCAGACTGTCTGTTCAACGACGTTTCAAAGGGCATTTTTGGAATATTGAATAACATACAACATCTGTTTTTGATGGCCTATTATTTTACAGAAATAACATAAAGCGTCGGGATGGTTTTAATGTGCAGGTCTTTAATGAGCTGGTGTAGGGCGAGCACTTTCATGGGCGCTCGTGTGGATTAGCGTTTATGGGCCGTGCCAGTAGTAATGACGACTCTTCCCCTAGACTGTTTGTGACATTTCTGCTGTGTTTCTTTTATAGGACTTGCTGAGGCCCTCGCCGAAGGCCTGTATCAGTCACCACAGACGCACCCTGCCGACAGGGCCCCCTGTTTAAAAGTCCCAGGATCTGGCACTAAAAAGGGAAAATGCAGAATATAACGGCAGGAGCGACGAAAGGGATAGATCTGAAGTGCGGCATGTCTGGAAGCCATGAATTAATCTTCACCATTGTGCCCGTTGTCTATGGCTGTAACTTTGTCATTGGCATCGTGGGCAACAGCATGGTGGTGGCTGTCATCTACAGATACATGAAGCTCAAGACAGTGGCCAACATTTTTGTGCTCAATCTTGCTGTTTCTGACCTTACCTTCCTTATCACCCTGCCCATGTGGGCCACCTTTACTGCCACAGGCTACCACTGGCCCTTTGGAGGATTCCTGTGCAAGGCCAGTGCAGGGCTGGTCATTTTTAACCTCTACACCAGCATCTTCTTCCTCACGGCACTCAGCATTGACCGTTATCTGGCCATTGTCCACCCAGTGCGATCACGCAGGTTTCGCACTGTGGTGTATGCACGCATCACCTGCGTGCTGATCTGGCTATTTGCTTTCCTGCTTAGTGTGCCCACAGCATTGACCAGGGATGTTCACAACATACTAAACTCTACTGCCACAGTGTGTGGCACTCTGCACCACTCTGAGGATGAAAACACCATGAGGCTGAAACATCTCCTGCTGGCCATCAGCCTGATGAAAAGCCTGCTGGGCTTCCTGGTGCCCTTCCTCATCATCATCACCTGTTACTGCCTTATCGGACGGGCGCTGCTGGGAGCGAGACACATCCAGAAAAGCTCCCGTTCCCGGGACGACGAGGTACTCCGCATGCTAGCGGCAGCTGTCCTGGCCTTCTTCCTGTGCTGGGTGCCCCATCAGGTGTTCCACTTCATGCAGGTGCTGACCCAGCTGGCGGTGCTGGAGAACTGTGCCATCCTGGATATCATTGACACTGCCATGCCCTTGACCATCTGCATTGCCTACTTCAACAGCTGTGTTAACCCCATTCTCTACGGCTTTGTGGGGCACAACTTTCGCAAAAACCTACTGCGTCTGTTGCGCTGCTCACCCGGTGGGCCTACCGGGGCTCACCCTAGTATCAGCTCCAAGATGAGCGCCCTCTCCTACCGTGCCTCTGAGGCACTGAGCCTCACGGCCAAAAGTAAGGCCTCCTCTGACGTTAAGTGAAAAAGGATAGAGTACAGATTCACTCTCCCTGCTCTTTTAGTTCTGTGGTGAAAGGGCTTAAAATGGAGACATTCCACACTTGTAGAACCCCAACTGTATTACCAAGCACTGAACCATGCAGACATGGATGTAATATTGAATGTTGTATTCATATCCTACTATGAGTTAGTCCAAGAGACATTCACTACCTTGCTTAATGCTGATCGGCAGATTAATTATTAAGTAAAGTATCACACATCATATAACGCTCATGTCTGTCACACTCATACTGGCAGATGCAACATGCCCAGTAACTGTGCGCATGCAGATATGCAAGCACTGCAGGGTTTTACCATCTCAGCTTAACAATGCAGTGATATCCATGTCCAGTGGTAACATTCTGTGTGTTTAGCAGGTCTTTCACCAGTTGGGACAGTGATCAAGAGCTCAACAATGATGCTAAAGCTAAAACTCAAGAAAATCACAAGCTAGCTATATACGCTCTTATGCTCTGCCAGCAATTGTAAACATGAAACAATTGGCTGGAAATGTCCAGCAAATGTGTGATGTAAATTGATGTCAGCAGATAACCCATATGACTATGATAGGTGGTGCCTGTATGCTATATATGGTATTGTCAAATTCTGTGCTCCTTGTGACAATGTATAAGTGTGTTAGCATAATATGATTGACATGCAGTAGTCTGAGATGTTGCAAAGTCTGGGTGTATCATACTGTATAAATAAAAAAAGTGCACACAAGCACTCCAGGTAGGGTGATTATTGTCAATATCTATGGTGGTTGTCTCTGTGGTATTTAAACATGTTGATAGATATTTTTTTTTCTATTCTGTAAGTGTACAGTTTGTGAATATATGAAACTATGAATAAAATGAAGGAAAAAAAATCTACAATCCCAAGTTGTATATTTTTAAATGACCTCATCCGTTGCAAATCATCCAGATTCGTCATGAAATTGTGTTGTGAGTCACCAAAACGTCCTAAAGGCCAACAGTGACAGGAATTACAGTACATAGTCAAAATCAAGTGACCTTGGCTCAAGGTTCCTCCCTCCACCATGTATCCATTAATCATTGAGCATGCATCTTTTAGGCCCTGTATCTCCACGTAACACCTAAAAATAACAGGTGCACAGCACATGACGTGTTGCTGCATCACACATGAGGATTGGTGGACGGGTGGAGGGTTGAGGTTATAAGTGCTGTCCAGAGGTGAGCTCAGCCTCATTGGCAACATGAAGGTCCTTCTGCTTTTCGGATTGGTGGCATTTGCCCTGGCTGACATCACTCGCTTCGAGGGGTAAATTTCTAATCTTTATTGGAGCAAAAAAACCGTTATATTTCTATAGGCTAAAGGGTCATGTCAAAATGGCACTGATATTCATGACTCTGCGTTGCTTTATTTATTTTCACACACATGCAAGCTCAATGACACCGCAGCTTATGACCTACCTGCTTTGTATCATTGTATTCAGCCAGCATTAGCTAGTGTACCAAGTGCGTAAATAGGCCATCTTCCTGATTTGATGTCATTACCCTCCTGACAATTCAAAATATCTCAATTTTAATATTTGTGATTGGTGGAAAAAATCCTAGAGGGCAGAAAGACAGAATAAAGACAGAGCTTTACATTCTTACATATAAATTATTGTCACACTTGTGTATTACATCTCCAGCTACAAAGACTGAACTTACAGATTCATACATCTCTCCAAGTGGTTTTTATATGCCACAGCTCTGGAAGCGTATATAGCTGATATTGGTGGACACATCAGTATAGTCATAGAGTAACAGACTGGTGCAGAAGCAAAAGTAGAGAAAAGATGCAGGTTGTTGGCTTGGTGTTTAAAAAGATCACCAGTGTCCTCATATTATTGCTGTATGTGTCTCAAGGTGAAATAAACTCAAATGAGTGCTCAAAAATGTGGACAGCAAAATGGCGGCTATTGCATTCTTAATACTTTTCTTTTGAACAGAGATAAAGTCTTCCGTCTGAAGCCTGTGGTTGACGAGCATGTGACCCTCATTAAGGAGCTGGCTAACAGCATGGAGGTAGGAGTCCGCCTTCACACACGCCGACCTAAGTGTGCTATTCTCACTCACTACAGGGGTTGAATTGGTTTGCAAAAGGTGACATAGCCTAAATTGGACCTACTTTCTCAGGTTTTTCTAATCATTCATTCAGCGCTCGTTTAAAACATATGTAACTGCACTTTTTTTTTCTTTTAAATTGAGCAACATTATACACTTTAGCATCGGGGCATCTCGCTAACAATAAGAATTTCATCCAACTCCTCGCAATTTGCCTAATAAACAAACTCATTGCTTTATTCTTTCATGTCTCTTTCATGTCTGAAAGGCTCAATGTGATCAAGTGTTTGTCTGTGGCGCCATCTGCAGGTTGACTTCTGGAGCCCTGAGGCCGCTGAGCTGGTGACCATCGACATTGATGTGGACATCCATGTGCCTGCCGCCTACACTGATATTGTGTACACCATGCTGCAGCAAAACGACATGGAGCATGAGTAGGTGTCAGTGCAATGATGCAAAATAGACTCTTCCACACTGAACATAAAATCAATGCATCTCCAACCTTCATTTATATTCTTGATTCTTATGACATTTGGATGCGTGTTTCATTAACCCCTTTCCCAAATTTAGGAGGATATGAACAGGAGATCAATATAGAATTGCTTGTGTGAAAAAGAATATTGTTCCGGGTTGACTCTCTCATCTTCAGGGTCCTGATTGAGGATCTGCAGGCTGCTGCTGATGCCCAGGCTGACAACAATGAGGCCTCCCCCAGGACCCACAGCTACACCAAGTACAACAACTGGGCCAAGGTATGGGGCAAAAGAGCATCCCATTCATAATGTCTATCCCTATTTGACTTTTACTCCCTCTCTCTCTCTTCATCTCTCTCTGATCTCGCTCAGTGATCTTATTTGTTCTATTCTTTTGATTTCAGATCCAGGACTGGATTTCTTCTATTTCCTCCTCCAATCCACAACTGATCAGCAAGCAGGTGATTGGAAACACCTACGAGGGACGCCCCATGACCCTCCTCAAGGTATTCCTTGATTTGTCTGCAATCAAAATAATATGGATATTGGTCCATCATATTATACGATGTTTGTAACTCAATTCCCTTGTAACAAACGTATCATGGCCACAACCCATCTAACGCCTCCCTTCACAACCACAGATCGGTAAGAAGTCTAGCTCCACCAAGCCTGCTATCTTCATGGACTGTGGCATCCATGCCAGAGAGTGGATCTCTCCTGCTTTCTGCCAGTGGTTTGTCAAGGAGGTAAGGAAGACATGGCTAGTATTTGTTTCTACCTCCAGACTTCTAGTGTTTCTATCCCTTACAGTGCCAAAACCTCCTCTGATCTTCCTCAGGCTCTGTCCACCTATGGCAGCAATTCTCAGATGACCATCCTGCTCAACCAGATGGATATCTTTGTTCTGCCTGTCTTCAACATTGACGGCTATGACTACACCCACAAGAGTGTATGTTAAATATTCACTTCTAAATCTATAGTTAAACCTAATGCAGGGCTGTATTGGTAGTTACAGTATTTGTTGATTTGTTAAAAGTGTACTTGAGTGTGTATTTTGTGCATTTGGGCACTTTAGAACAGGATGTGGAGGAAAACTCGCTCCAGGAAGTCTGGATCCAGCTGCATCGGAACTGACCCCAATAGGAACTGGAATGCTGGCTGGTGCAGTAAGTGGAACATGGACAGTTTGCTAGTTTGCTCATGCCTTAAGTGTAACCATAACTCATTTTGAAAGTAAGAAATTCAACATATGCATCTATAAAAAGGTTTTATTATTCAAGCCAGTTGAGGAGTAACCTGCTGTCACCATTATTTACTTCGGTCTGTTTCCCTAAAAACTTTACAACTGTCCTCAACGTGATTTTACTCCAGCTACCGGAGCCTCCAGCAACCCCTGCAGTGACACCTACTGTGGAAGCAAGCCTGAGTCTGAGATTGAGGTCAAGAATGTTGCTGACTTCATCCGCAGGAATAAGTCCATCATCAAGGCCTACATCACCGTCCACTCCTACTCCCAGCTGCTGCTCTTCCCCTACTCCTACACTTATGAGCTGGCTGCACACCACAGCGAGCTGGTCAGTCGCCATCACCTGCTATAACAGGCTTATTGAACATACAGGCGGGTCAACAGACACACAGTAGAGCTCAGTCACAACGCCCAAATAGTCATCCAACATGGAAATGAACACATTTCAACACAGTGACAATATATTATTAAGATTTAAGATATGTTACATTTGACAGAGGAGTACCAGAGGTGATAATAGTGTCAGCAGATTAGAAAATGACTTGTAATGTTGGTCTTATTTGCTGTTTTTCAATCATTTTATATGGGCATCTCATTGATTAATCAACACACTTTAAATCAACTTCAAATATCTTTAACTTAAAAATGAAAAATGTCTTTTTAGTGGAGGATGAGCATCTCCATTCAGAGAATATCACAATTGTCAGAAAAAAAAAGAATATTTAGATCTCAGCACATATAGTCACTGATGTCCCTTTCTCTAAAATGATTTCCTAAACTTACCCCTTGCACAAGGACTGAACCCAGTCCCATTATCACTCGTATCTTAAGCCTATACTTAGCCGCTGCAAATCATTTACTCCCTGACTCCGGCTCATATGGTTCATTCTCAAAGGAAGCAAGCAGCTCTTTTACCTCTCACTGGGGTGTCCGAGGGCTGTGCTTAACACTCACACCCCTGCTCCAGCTCTCACACTGACTGCAGTGGATCACACATCTCTGTCTCTCTATTACTCACTTGTAATTTCCCTCCTCTTCCAATACTTTGCAGAACAAAAGAACTCCAGGAATCTGCCATCACTGATGTTTCTGCCCAAAAATATAGTTTCCTGCTTGTGCATTTCTCTGGGGGTCTCATTTCCTGTAGGCGCTCGCTGCTCCTTTTCACTATTTGTTGTAAAATCAAAAGAAATCTGTTGTTTTGACAAATGTAATGGATGCTGCAAGGGTAATTGCATATATTCACCATTCTCACTACTTACTATCTGTTTTTAATTACAGTTGTTCCGTATAACATGTACTTCAGTGTGTCTGTGCTGTTCTGTTCGCTTTTGTATAGTTTTCTTTTTGCTTCAACTCAGCTGACTATGTTCCTTCTCTGTGTTGTAGCTGAAGGTGGCTGAGGGAGCCTCTGCTGCTCTGCGTAGTCTGTACGGTACCCGCTACACCAGTGGCCCTGGTGCTGCTACCATCTGTAAGTACAATAAATGTCGCAGCCAAATTGCTCTCCATAGTGGAGATAGGGCATAGAGAGAAGCTTGATAGTACTCTTTTCCACTCCTAATAGTATGTATTATGATTTGTTCACAATACACAAACCTCTATTAAGGCATATGGCCTCTAGAAACTACAAAAGACCAGAATTATCATGAACCACGCTAGCTATGCCAAATGAACAGACTCTTTTATGGCCCCCCAACCCAGTATTTGTTATAATCATTACTATATGCTCTTCTTAATCGTGTTACTTATCTCCCCTCAGACCCCGCTGCCGGAGGCTCTGATGACTGGGCCTACGACCTGGGTGTGAAGTATTCCTTCACCTTCGAGTTGCGTGACACTGGTCGTTATGGCTTCCTGCTGCCCGAGTCTCAGATCAAGCCCACATGCGAGGAGACCATGCTGGCCGTCAAGTACATCGCCGCCTACGTGCAGAAGAACCTCTATTAAAGAGCGGAACTGCCAGGACCCCTGCCAACTCAACTCCCCTCTACCAGCCCCCAGCCCCCTTCACCCTCCAACCTCTCAGCCATCTCTCGCCCGTAACCATGGATACGGGCACCACCCGCCATGTTTTCTCACTGTGCTTGACAGAATGTCAAGATGAGTGCAAACAATAAAATCAATGATCCATTCCCACATGCTGAATCAATGTTTTATGTGTGTATATGATAATATAGTATTCGATGGACTAAACCTTTGTCATTTGTATGTAAAATATATATATGAAAACAATGATATATGGTGAATAAAATAATGTTGAAACTTTATAGCCCATATCACTAACAGGCCAGACAGACTTGTCATTTCAGTGGCATTTATTGCCACAAATTAATAGAACCCCTTTGAATGGTTATTTTGTATTATTTTGATGGCTTAGAAAATCCCCCATAGCCCAACAAAACACAGTGAGACATTACATTTAATCCTGCAAACCTTCCAGAATTGGAGGTGTCTTAGTATTTAATTAGACAATGCTTTTGAATCCTAAAAGCCCACGAGAAACAAAAAGAGCCATAGATTCACTGTGTAGGTCCCTTTGAGACTTGGTGATCCTTCTTGTGCGCTGGCACTGTTCCAGCAGTGATGGTGGGGCGGAGGGGCTATCTATCCTTAAGGGTTTTAGTCCGGCAGCACAGTATGTGAAAACCATACAGTACTGACTCCTTGGCAGTCTCTACTCTGCCAAGCATGTGTCTGACGGGGGAAAATAAAGAAGCCAAAGATCAGTGTTGAATATAACCGCACTGGCACAAATTTCAAAACTCTTTCTTTTTAATGGTAAAATTATGTTAAATGCAATTTTGTAAATATTTGTAAACTGGTCTCACCTTGTAATTGTAGTTGGAGATGTTTTGTTAGCGCTTTTCAACCAATATTATAGAGAGTAGCAAGTAGTGTAGTAATGGAATATACCCATCACCCATCTCTGAAATACCAGTATAGCACGTGTGCTGAGAGTTAACTGAAGAAGTCCCGCTGAGATCACTAAGGATAATTCACTGTTGTGTACTGAGGACCAGCGACCTCCAATTCCACTAACTTGTGTTGTCCTGTCACTGTCCTGCTGTACGGTCTCTTTACCGCCAGATGGAGACAAAAGAGCAAATATAAATTTAGGAACATCTTGTTCCTTTACCTCAGCACTTCATTAGACCATTATCTCCACCTTGTCTGGAGTAAAGCTGACACCAGCCATGGGAGCTGCACGCTAGGAAAGGTCAACACTGCGAAATGATGTCTTAGACATGTAAAAAGGTGTCTGCCTAAACTTGTTTATGTATAACAGTGGCATCTAGCAATGTCGCCTTCTCGTGACGCTAGACAGTCCTTGCAAACAGAGTAGCGGGGAGCTTCACAAAACGAGGACTACTCTCAACGAGAACATGTCTATTCTGTAGGTCTGATCAGAGACAACAAACTGATAACCTACGACGTTTGTGTGCATTTATATTTTATACACATTCTCAGTCACAACTCCCTGAACCGCCGGGGTGTGGTGTCAGTGTTGGTAGTAAAGGTGGGTGTGTAGCTCCGTCACATGACGCCTCTCAAGCTGCTGCCATGCTGCTATAAATCCACCTCCATGTGTTCAAATCAGTCCTTTTCCCAAGCAAAGCTGCCGTGTTTTAAGTCCAGGCTACCAAAGTAGCTTCGGCTCACTCTTCAGTCATGGCTGGTATGTAACATTACACTGTTATCCTTCGATACAAAGTATGTAGCGGTCAGATAGTCTAGCTAGTAAGTGTAGCTACCTGCATGCGCAACACTGTTTATTTATTTTGTGTACGTTAATCATTAATCATCAGATACTGGTAGTTTCCTGACTGGCTCAGTAGTTAAATGTGTTATAAAGATCAGGCTCAACAGTGTTAGTGTTAAAACGCCGTTTGAAGGAGCAGGATGTAATAATGGAAAAATAAAGTGGCATTATTTGTGCATCACTAGCTGCTGTAATGGTGCAACCTGCAATATCGACGGATAGCTGAGTCGACGTCCTGTTCTGAACCAGTTATTGGGTTTAGTAAAGTTATTTTTTGATGTGTCCAGGACTGTGCTGCACTCTGCAACCGTACGTCTGTCTGTCTGTCTGTCTCTGACACTCCCCTTATAACTTTTGTTCATGAAGGAACGCGATCCCGATGTTGCACCAGTTTACCCCATTGTAAGTGTGGAGGCTAATGGTTACAACATGGAGCCATATATCAGAAACATGATCACTACATGACAGCCAAACTCTTTTGAGAGATTGTCACTTGCTTGTCATTTGACTAGCGATTAGACACTGTAGCTGGCCAGTCTAGTTCTGGTCTAGTCTGTCTGTCTGGTCTGTTCCAGTGCTTCCCAAACTTTGTCATGTTAAGGACCAGCAAATAGTAGTCCAGAGACGCCCAGTTGATAAGGTGGTGTCCCATCAGACCCCCATCAAAGAAGATTTTTGTTGTCAGTCTATGGTGTAGTTGTTTCCTCTAGTTGTACATTCTGTCCTGGTGCTAATTTCTACTTGTGGCTTAAGGTCCTAGGACCGCTGAGGTAGAAGGGGGCGTGCACAGCATAGTTATGAAATCAGTTATGAGTTAATTCTCTGAAAGATTGCCCTGTCTTTCAAGTTTTATTTGACTATATGTGCAGAAATGTTCAACCAATTGAAATGGGGGGCGTGAGAGAGAAAGGAAGGTGGGGTGTGAACAGTTGGAGAGTGTAAAGGCAGCAATACACACATACATACAACTTTCCCTGGCAACTCTGATGGCCAACAGTGCCTGAGGAGTTGCCACTTATGAACTTGATGCCTGGAAACATTTCCCCATTTACATTATGCCAAGTGTATAACTACTCGGTCAGACTTTAGTCCTGGCTTACTTTAGTAATCTGACAACAGTTTGGCTTGTGGGGATAATTGTGTAGTTGCTTTTAAAATGTGCTGTGCAGCTGGTACTGATAGTACAGTACTAATAAGGTATTCTACAACCCCAGTGGGGTTAATATTGGCCCATAGGTTTTGGTCCCACAACCTCCCTAGCTGCCATAATCTCTGTTTATACGTCTTCTCACAAGCAAGTGATTGTTCTGAAACAAGAGTTGGCAGGTAACTGATAGATTTTCCTCTCTGGCATTCGAGCTGGTGGTACAGAGTAGGCACCACACTGCAAATAAAATCCCTCTTAACAAGAAATGTAAACTTGTACTTTATTTTCCTTGAAACAATTAAATTCTTCCAGTGGGGTCAGATAAAATGAATTCACCTTGAAACGTATGGAGCGGTTCCAGATGATGCTGCTATCCATGTATCAAATGTTTTCACTTGTTTCAAGAAAATAGGGTTTTAAGATGAAACTACTTCTGTGTTTGACACTATGCAGCTGATATGGCGATATTGCAGTATTGGCTATGTGCTGATGCTGTATTTCATACCTAAGAACAACTGCTTAATATGTGTTTGTTGGATTTGGTTGCTTGGCTAGTTTATTTTATGATGGGATAAGCTTCCAGTTTTTTTTCTTTTTTTCAAGTTCAGGTTAGTTTATGCATGATTTGACTAAACTGGGTTTGTTCACCGCAAAGTCTGACGGCTTAATAAATTGCAAAACTAAAGCATAAATGTGTTTCTTTCCACTACAGACCAGGCTTTTGTGACGCTGGCTACCAACGACAACTATGCTAGGGGAGCCATGGTTTTGGGCGAGTCCCTGCACAACCACAATACATCCAAGAAGCTGGTGGCGCTCATTGGTCCCCATGTGTCAGATCCCTGCCAGTAAGAAACCTTCCCTCAGACAGTCGCACAACACTTCTGAATCCCACCCAGTGACATTCCTGTCTAGTCTTGTTTCTGACTAGGAGCTTTATGGCTGTTCATTCCTAAACATTATGAACCATTAGGTCTGTGCTGAAGAGGATCTATGATGAGGTGAAGGTGGTGGATGTCCTGGACAGTGGTGACACAGCCCACTTGGCTATGATGAAGAGGCCTGAATTGGGGGTCACCTTCACCAAACTGCACTGCTGGACCCTCACACATTACTCCAAATGTGTCTTCATGGACGCAGACACTCTGGTGAGAAGCTGGGATAGATTTATTGTTATTATGAGTATTACTACAAGAAAAGACTCAAGATGCTGCACCTTTTTTTTGTTGTACTTTTAACTTCACCAATTACACGATGATCACACTAGGTGGATGTGTGTGTGTCTGTTTGTTTGTATTTGTTTGTCTGCATCCTAGGTGGTCTCAAATATAGATGAGCTGTTTGACAGAGAAGAATTGTCAGCTGCCCCGGACCCTGGCTGGCCTGACTGCTTCAACTCTGGTGTGTTTGTTTTCTGTCCTTCTATGGAGACCTACGGCAAACTACTCCAGTATTGTACAGAACACGGCAGCTTTGATGGTAAGCCAAGAAAGAGAGATACTTATTCCATCAGTGCTTGATTTGATGTTTCAGGTAACTCAATGTGCCTATTGCCAACTGTACCTATCATTGGTATTGTATGTAGGTGAAGGGCAAGCTTCTGCACCAGAATGCAATTTTCACAGCACACTGCTAAGTGCATTACAAGAGTGAGGATTTGATATATCCAGCATTGCAAATATTTGTGGTGTTTACCATTTGGTAGAGTTTGGATGCTAGCAGTCCTTTTCAGTCATATTCAAACATTTGGGGTTTGACCATAAGCATTGAGTTCTTGGTAACATGACTTGCTTGTTTATCTTTCCTCTAAGTAAGGCCTTTATCAAGCCCAGTGCCTGGACACAAGGCCCTCCTGTCACAGACCTTATAGCCCTACTGAGTTATTCTCAGGGGCTCTCTGGGGTGGGGTGGAGGTTACATTTGAGAGGCCCCTTTTTTTTCTTGCACAGGGCACAGGTTGACATTCAACAACCCGGGGACACAAATGAATTGTGGTCTTCATTTTTGCTCCACGTGACGTTCTACAGAACAGCTCGACTCAAAATGCCTGCTGGGAGAATCACTGGCCCATACTTGTTAGGTGGGGTGCTGTGGTTTTGACTCCAGCAGCGTTGCTTGTAACCGCTGGTGTCCTAACACTCCCTTCAACCATTGCATTTTGTTTTTTTTAAATGTTCCTAAAGTATCTGGTAAACATTTTACCATGACAACAAGCACATTCATGGAAAGCTTGCATCATAGCCTTTTAAACACCCTAAAGTATACAGTTACGTCACTGGAGTTGAGCCTCATATAACTTTTGGAAAAGCTAAGTATACTGTTGTCCTGCTATATTTCACTAACATTCAGCTACTGGAAAAGGTAAAAGCCAGACTGTGTCTAGTAGCTGTCTGTCCTGCTGCCTCCACACTGTCAGTTATCAGCAGGACCACTTTCAGAAAGCACCAGCATATACAACCAGTTGTAGGCTATAGATGGAGGTGCTGGAGAAAACTGAACTTGTCATGTAGTTTAAGCTGCACTCACTAAAGCTCTTCAAAATTGCAATCCCCTGACCTATTTCCACCTACTGTACTCATCAAAATCCTAGTCTCTCTCAGTGTGCTGTAACCTCAAGGATTGTCACAGGCAACAAAAACTGTGGGATAGAAAAACAAAGGGTGCGCCCCCAAAAGTGGGGGCGTACCCTTATTAATGGCACTGAACCTTTTAACCAGAAATCACAATAGAGCTGTTCCCCTTTCTGATATGGTAAAAGGGATTCCATCATGGAGAGCTCGTTGGGAAAACCAATTAGTCTGGTTAATGCTTTGTAGAGCCGAGCCAGTCTGGCTGCCACGAGAGGATGTTGGCAAGATTTCTGTCTGTTTGCTGTCACAATAGCTGGACCACAGACAAAAGACAGCACTGTCTTTTAGTTTTTCCTGTAAAGAATACACTTTGTCAATGGAAATTCATCCAAATGGCTATTTTGACTTTTATATTTTGATCAAGTATTGTAATGTGATGCCAGCTGCTGTATCTCCCAGAGTTACTGTCTGGTTGAGTGACACGTTGAATTGCTGGTGGTATGCTAATGGGTAAAGTTGTCTTATTTATAGCCAGCGACGGTCCCTTTGACCTTTAGCATTTGTGTTCTGCTCTACTGTGAGGAATACGTGATGTACCCACGCTAACTAATGTACACCTAGCTTTCTTTGTGCAGATCCTGGATGATGATCATACTAAACTTGTTGAGGAAAGACAAGCAAGCACGGAAATGATTGCTGAAAGAAAATTATTTCTGTGGGTGGACCCAGAGGCTGTATCTCTGGGTCTGCAGCTCCGGTGTTGTCTGCTGCCAAAACAAACTGGCAGGGAGAGATGCACATTCTTGCTGAGCCATGCTCATCCCCTCAAAATGAAGATGCTTGGGCCCATATTAAATTTTGAATCCCCCGGGGGAGTTTCTGGGTTCAGATAAACTGCAGCTATGTGTTATTTTAAACTGCCGCAGCAGCCTGTGGTTTCACAGACGCTACAGTCCTGTGCTTTGTAACATGTGAAAGTTCACGAGCTAACAAAGTCTTCTGCCTGTGTCAGTCAAGTGACATACTATATGGTTACTAGGTGAAGGAATTCAGCATGTTCAATAAATTAACGTGTGTTTGCTCGGTTTAAAACTTCTGTATTACTTGCATAAAGTTACAATGGAGATGTCTGAACTTAGTTTATGACTGGGCTTAATTCAGATCTGTTTGAATGCTCCTAAGTGTGACTGGTGAACAACTAGGTGTCTTTGGGTGACATGTAGGAAGGCAGCATTTAGTCCTTCCATGCTTACATGTGTTGTACTGATAGACAGCATCACTCAAAGTCTTGCCGAATTATACTGCCACACTTTGACCTTTACTATATGCAAGTGAGGAATCGCACAGTTTTAGTGTGGTTGACTGATCGGGTGAGACCAACAGTGTGAAAGAATGGAGCACAGACTCGAGGAACCAAACTTGCATTGCCATCTATTAACAGGCTATACTGCAACCTTCTGAAAAGTTCTGTGTTGCTGAGCAGATTTTGTGTCTGGGCTGTGTGGAATAGTGGAGTCCTGTGTACACACACCGTAGGCCATCAGTCTTTGTCATATAGGAGTTGAGTGAATCGTCACTGCTGTGGTGGATTAGCTGTTATAACGTAGACTACTATTTATACCCCGGGGCCTCACTCCAACACGAAGATCCATGATACCGCGCCATCAGTGGAACACAGGTCTCCGCAGAACGCAAACAGGCTAGGCGTGTTCTGCACATCATGCCACCTCTGTCCTGGCACCTGCATGACCTCGTTTAGTGCATGGCAGAAATGTCTCTAGTGAACCTTTTGCCTAGTGTGTGCACTTTGCAGTGGGAGGAAACGTACTGTTCAGAGCTGCCAGTGCTTGTAGCGAGTGGGATACTTGCATTTCCGATATGTATATCCATTTGCAAAGGAGATCCAACTCTGTTCAGACTGTGAGAACATTACTGTGAAGGCTTATTCTGATTCAACGGCCTGCTCACTAATGTAGACCAGTGTCAGTAGAGAGATTAATGCATGTGTACAGATCGGTTGACTGTCAACCTCACTCAGCATTTCTTTTAATGAAGCGATCCACCCATTCACTGAACCTGTCAAAACATTTTGTAAGCAAAGTGCACTTTCATGCATACAGGAGTGTTTCTCAGGACTGCTCCTTGGGATTTTGTAGGACGAGCTTCATTTAGACTTCAATAAACACGTTAAGTCAGGTGTGCTTTCTGTTATGTGGGTCATGATGGCTACTAGATCCACCCTTGCATAACTCAAGTTGGTTGTGGTTTGGAGATAGAGCCAAGACTTATGTGTATTTAGTTTGCTAGTTTGCTTGCTTTTCTTATCTATGTAATACATAGGGTCTTCTTTTTTTCTTATAAAACAGCAAATTTGTCTTTATTCCCGATAAAAGGCTGGTGTTGGTCTGCCATCAGAAATCTGACTGTGGAAAAGGTTTGGAATTAACCTAGTCATGTAATGGGCTTTGACTGCTTTGCTTTTGCAGGGGGAGACCAAGGTGTGTTGAATGGCTTCTTCAGCAACTGGGCAACAGCTGACATTTCAAAACACCTCCCCTTCATCTACAACCTCAGCAGCATAGCCATCTATACTTACCTTCCAGCATTCAAGCAGTAAGTACATGAATTCACACTTCCAAACCTCTTTAAAAAAAAAAAAATTAAAAACTCACTCACAAGGTTAGATTAAAGTTTTCTTATTGTCTATTATGCTTTTATTGTACACTTCCAAGAGATTGTCACTTACTACTTCACTACTTGTGCTTCTGTCCATGTAACGCAACTCAACTGGATGCAAATCCAAGGTGTAAGCGGATACACAGTCACATGTTTTGCCGTGACGTGACATCAGGTTACGGGTGAGGTGAGCAGTAAGATAGCAGTAGCTGAAGCAGTGCTCTGTCGGAGCCTCCCCAGCCAGGCCTCAGCTTTAGGTTGGATATCCACCCTGGGCTCCCAACAGCTGATACCAAATCCCAAAATAGGGCGGTTTATTTAAAGACCTTTTATGCTTACAGCAGTGCCGTCGGGGCTGGTCATTGTGCAGCACTCTAAGCTGCCCCCCCCCCTCCAAACACACACACACACCTCTTTCTCTACCTCCCCACC
>CABFOQ010036678.1:0-14091 GCA_900660455.1 Gephyroberyx darwinii | reverse complement strand
ACCCCTCATTAATGTGTTCTTGGGTTTGAGGGTTAACATCGGTTAATGGCATTTCCTGGCAACCATATCAAAGATGACAGAGACGACATGTATTTACTTGTTGGTTGTTGTCAGCATGAGTAGAGCTCAGAGTTCTGGCATACACAACATACTCCAGAGGGCCAGATGTACTGTACCACCAAAGGCATATCTGTAGGGGTTGTCTGAGTAATTCTCAGCCTGACAATTAACGTCAATCTCTTACAGCATTCAGCACATTGTTTTCATGTCGTCAACCCATTGCAGAATGAAATCCATCTTGATCAGAATTCATTCACACTCCTTATGATACAGATTTAGTCTCAGTCAAGGATGGTGTTAGTCTATGAGAGGACACTGACTGGCCAATATCTGTTATTTAATAAAATCCCAATATCTGATAGATATCAGTCGAACACGAGTCTCAGTAGGTAATGCCTCCAATAAAACACGTGAGAGCATACCAAATGGAAAGACTAACACCAATTCCAAAACTCTTGTCTTTCTGCTCGTGATAAAGCACCCAAACCAGTTTGCCTGTGTTCACTGTAAGTCACACTCACTTGTGTTGCTCATTTCAGATATGGTAGCAATGCCAAGGTGGTCCATTTCCTAGGGAAGACCAAGCCATGGAGCTACACATTTGACCCCAAAGCCAAACGGATCAAAGGAGGTATGCAGGAGGCCACCACACACCCCTCCTTCCTTCTGGACTGGTGGACCCTGTACTCTAGCACTGTGGTGCCCATGCTCCATCAGCACTATGGAGACCAGCCTTTCCACTCTGGATGTGTGGAGGTGAATTAACAACACATTTGTCCTCACATAAGTGTTTTGTTTTTTTTGTGTTTGTTTGTTTGTTGTTTTTTTTTAAATTGTATTTTGAGTCTTAGAGATTTATGATGCCTCATTTTCTTCCTATTCATCTGATAAAGATCCAGTACAGTGACACGGTCATTTTTGAGACTGAACAGGTATGGAGAGGAGGATTTGGTTATGGCTTAACCGTAAATAGCCGCTTGTTGGTGCCTTGTTTATCGCTATTGCTGATCTGAGAACTCTGTCAGAGCTTTTTGCCGTGGTTCTGTGTTTGCTGGTAATTAATAGTTTGGAATAACATGAACGTGTTGTTTTAAAGGATCGTTGCTTTGAAACCCCAATAACCGCAAAGGAAAAAGTTTTCTACGCCTCATGACACACTTCCTTCTTTGTTTTATTATCGTACATCTTTTGTTTTCAGGAGGAGGCCGACTCTTCACCTGCACAAGCGCAAGCACCGCCGCTCCACTTGTCCTCAGAAGAACGGAAGCAGCAATGGGAGCAAGGTCAGGCAGACTACATGGGATTGGACTCGTTTGAGAATATCCAGAGAAAGCTTGATTCTTTTCTCAAATAAAGATGGAATGAAACGGAATATGAACAAGAGCACTTGCAGTCTAACAAAATGACTCCATAGGGCTTTTCAAAAACATGCTGTAATTCAAGTTTAGTCTCTTTCCTTCCCACTTATTTTTCAACTATAAAGGGGTTGAGCCTCTCTCAGCACCACCCCCTCCAAACTCCAAAGACAATACTGTTTAAATGGAGAAATGTAGCTACGATATTGTGAACTGCTTCAATCGTCTATGCAAACCTGTCATCATTCATTTCAGCCTGTGCTACACAGTGAAGAACGCTAGGCCAAACATGATTTATGGTAACATGAAATTATTATTTTTTTTTGTACTTCCATTAAACACTGTGCCAAATTCATTATATATTTGCACTCAAATGCCCTTTTGCAAAATGGGAATGGAAACATATCAACAGTTCTTCAGATGAACTGGGCCTCCTGTGTCTGTGTGAGTAAGTTTTTGCAAAGCAGTTAGGTGTATATTCTTTTTTTTTACTATTCAGTCAGTAGGGAATAAAGCAGTCTTTTGAACTTAACCATTTTCAACCAACTAGATTTATTTTTAAGTTAAACTAACAGCCTGTTTTTACATGTATATAAAAAAAACATGTTTACAACACCTCTGTAGATTGAAGGCCACCTATGGTTTGTTTCTTTTAGCCAGGCTGGGTCTTCAGGTGGCCCCGTAATACACTAGAACCTCAGTGCCTTTTAGACTCCTGGAAGTCTCTTTGCTCTGTCGCTCCTCCAGTCATCCTGCCCGTCTACTCTTTACTAGCACCTCCTTCTGCTGTCCTTGCACTAAGATTAGCTTTGTAGCTCACTGCTGCTGTACTTGACCCTAACGCTGTCTGTACCACAGAAAGTTTCAGCTGCAAAATTAAAAAAAACATTAAAACTACTGGATTGACTGAGGTGTTTTTTTCTTTAACATCTTAGTGGGACTGGTAATAGTGGAGTAGTCTAGTGTTTTGTTTGCAGAGGTGGGAAACTCTGGGTTCAAAGTAAAATCCTGCCAGAGTTTTATTTTGGCTTTTTTATTGGTTCCATTCAACAGCATTGGGAGGGACTAATAATTGCATCATCTGGATAAGTGTACAGGTGGGGAACATTTCTGGCAGGACTCTTTACTTACTGAACCCTGAGGTCTAACAGATTTTATTTGTAAGAACATAAATCATGTAATGCAGGCTACTTGTTGAGTTTACTAGAGGCAATGTAACATGCAATGATAAATTTGGCACAGGGCCTAATGTCAACATGGCCAGGTATTACATTCACAACAAGAAATGTAATTATGTGCCAAGATGGTTGGTACCAGATGATGTCACTGCAGAAAATATGAAGATAAGAAAGATCAAGACAGATGAAATGTCAAATGTCTTGACGAAATGATTAGATCCAACGGCTAGCCGGCATTATCGGTAATACAGAGTTGCATGATGCTCCTCAGTGTTGTTGAATGCTTTGTCACGACACAATCACCTCAATAGGAATTTCCAAATCATAGCCTATTTTCTTGGAAATGCTGTGGAAGCGGTCTGCCACTGCCATCCTGTGGCCACAGCCTGTGCTGCTAAATCACTGTTATTGGTTGTGACTGCATCCTGAATATCGGAAGATAAATAAGCATAACTACGGAAGTGTAATGCATTCACTTGAGAAAAAAGTTTGCCCTGTTTTTCTGAATGAATGAGATTATCTCAGAATTTCGAGAGACGTTTTCATGCTCTTGTTTTTCTAAGATCATCATACATCTTCTGCATATCCAGCACACTGGGGAAGAACTTCCTGAGAGTTGGTCCTGCAACTGCTGCAATGTTATCCAGTGCATATTTTGGTTGCTGGATTATTTGCTTGTGAGCCACTTGGAGGAGCACAGCTTTGAAGTTCTCTTGTGTTGGTACTGCTCTTACTCCCATGCGATCCATAAGATCAAGAAGCTCATCTTCATCATCACCGACACATAGTGATGGCACCCTCACATCTGCACCCTCTGCTGCACAGTCTAAAAATTCTGTCCAGAAGGCAGCATATATATCCCTGGACACACCATCAACATCTGCCCCCATTTCATCAATGAAACTGTATTTCACAGAGTAGCTCATCATTGCTTCATCCTTGAATTGGGTAATCTGTTCATCTAAGAGATCCACTCTATGAAGTTTCGCAGTCACATGCAAAAGTTCATAGGTAGGACGTGGTGGGCCAGCAGGCACTATCTCAGAATGAATAGGAGTTGAGGTGTAGGCATTGGTGTTTATTTGTGCCTCTTCTATGGGGGGGATAGGATTGTATCATCATGATCACCTAAAAATCGTCCCCCTTGCAAAGGACCACAAATGACCTCTGATGTATTACGCAAAGATGTAAGATCAATAATCTCAACAGCAGTAGAGACAAAAGCTGACATCTTGGTAGTACCTTGCTCATCATCTTCCATGGTGTGTGTCTGCTGTTCACTGTCTTGTGTTTTCTGTGTCAGCTGCTCATCATCTTCAGTTGTGTGTTTCTGCTGCGTCTGTCTGTTTATCAGCTCCTTCTGCCATTTCTGTGAACACTTCATCTCCACTGGTCAGACGCTCTGTGAACAAGTAAAATCTTAATGTCCCCAATTTATGTGTCTCATAGAGCTCTCCCACACTCACACCCTCATCAAGGTATGCTTCCTGAAAATCAACAATGTCGTGACTGAACTCCTCCCACTTTCCCTTTCTCGATTTCTCATTGGGGAAAAATAGCTTTTTAGCATGTGACAGAATCTGTTTTTGTGGCTTTCTTGGAAATATCAAGAACTCTGGTTCCTCCACCACTGCGTTTTCTCACTTGTCTCTTGTCATGTATCCACCCTAATTCTATTATTTCTTAGGTGCATCTTTGTTGGCTGAATAAAATGCTCCTCCTCAAAATCGTGATCTTTGTCTCCGTTGCTTGTTGTGTCCATCTTTCTTCTAAGTTTTTCAAATAAGGACAGTCTTTTTAGATCATCTCCACCTCTTCTCTGTTTTTCCATACAGAAACGCCTCGTAGAAATCCTATCACCATACGCTGGAATATAAGCAGCCATAGTGGCATCATCTATTTCTCCAACTACTGAGCTGTCAATCTGTAATGAAAACAAAACAATACATTAAGACATATTGGTTATCTTAAGTCTAAGAGAGGGCTCGGCTTAAAATATACCTATATTATATCCAAAACTACTTATTTCTGTGCTGAAAGTGTGCTAAAATCCAGGACAACCAATTATAAATGCCCAATACGGATGATAAAAGAATGGACTATATGAGTGAAAAGAAGATTTATAGCAGGCAATGCACGGCTATGATATAAATCAGAATCAGAAACAGGTTTATTGCCAAAGATGTTTTCACATACAAGGAATTTGTCTAAGAAATAAGAAAATGATAACAATAGAATAAAAATATGTGCCATATACATCAGCAAACATCAGCAATTTATTCCTTCTGCTAAGCTTATAATACAACAACAGTACCTTGAAAAAGTACTTAATCCTGTTCACTTCATTGTTTATTTTACTGTCTTGCAATTGTTTTCACATGCAATCAGATGGGATTTATTGTCATTTCAACCCCAAGTACTCCACATCATCAAAGTGAAAACTAGACATGTGGGTTAAGAATTTCAATGACAGAAATGTTTGCAATACTAAAATATTCACCCCCCAGTTTCACCTTTGTATAGTCCTCTTTAATTATATAACCATTAACATCAATTACAAGAAAAGCACTTCTCCCATATATTATTGCTATTATGTACTCCTTAATATTGCTATTCCTTACTTCCTACCAAGGCCTGAGCTAGCCTCTCCATCCTTCCACATTTATGTCAGACCCTGTAGTTGCTACAACTCTCTGTAACACTGGTACACTGGTGGATGTTGGCGGTATAGACTGTAACCCCATGTAAATAAAACTCTGCTACTCTGACACAAATTGAATGTATACATGTTACATTGTATTGCTGTTAGTTTAGCATGGTATATACTGTATGTCTTGTTCTACCTGTTCTTATGCCATGTACTACATCATCTGTATAAGCATGTAATGTGTTGTGAGCTAAGTTACCGCTTCAATAAATCAAACCATTTTTGATTAATCAAATTTGATACATTTGTACATTTGTTGTACATTTATTGTATTGGCAAAAAAGTTTATTCTCATACTAACTAACTAATTTAGTTATCGGGCTCGCTGACTTTCGTGCAGTAAAGAGTCAATGGAGCAGGACAGGACCCTATGGGAGAAGTAAACAGCCAAACGATAAAAGATTCTCATAGGGTCCTGTATCAGGGCTACCGTACTCCATGCAGGTGAGAGCTTCTCGCAGGATTTTGAGGTATGTCGTTAATTCAGAAAAACAGAGCAGATTTTTTTTTTCCATGAAAACTTTTCTCAGAATTCTGAGGAGATAATCTCATTACTTCAGAAAAACAGGGCAAACATTTTTTTTCTCAAGTGAATGCATTACGTTTCCGTATGCTCCAATACAATTTCACAATACAATTATTTATTTTCTTTCATCACGATCTCGCGTTATTTTGTGCTTTTAACCCTTAAAATGTAAAGGCACGACTTAGCTACTTTCTGAATTTTTCGTTTGTGGTTTACACTGTAATGTCCGCTTTACTGGAAAACAAACTCAAATGTATCACTCATGGACGAGAAGGGTATTTTCAAATAAAAACTTGTTTTTTACCATTTCGCTAGTACTCGAATACAGCATTCCCCCCGCTCTGTGGTGGTTTGATACAGGGGGCGTGTCCCCACGATGATGTGGATGGGCGCGTTAGGAAAGTAAACACACCATTCACTCAAGATGGCTCCGCTCACGTCGCTCCGAGTGGGACTTCTGGTGTCATTTTCAGTATTTCTGACTGTTGTGTTGGGGTTTGGACTACCTGCGTTACTAAATGTCGTGGCGAGGTTTTGTGGATTTCCGGAAACGAGCGTAACCGAGTGCATAGTTATGTTGTATTTAGTTTTTGTGGTGTATGTTGCGACACCTCGAATCCCCAGAGGACTGGTCGAGGTAAAGGATAGTATGGACGTAAAAATACGCAGCTCTATAGGTCAAAAATGATAGCAAAGAAAACCTTATAGTAATATTCCATAGGAGAGGCTATTACCATTTAGTATGATAACGCCAATGTTACTCACTATTGAGTGCCATAGGAATATTATAGTAATTTTTCATTATGGCTGTCTCTAAGCTGTTTCTAAATTGTTAAATGATGTAACATTACTGTAAACATGATGTGTATATACTGATAGTATACTAAGTATACTTAGGTTATATTTCTGTAACGTATCATATGCAGTATTTGTATACAATACTGTATATTGTAGCAGGTAGTGGCTGACTTTTCCGCAGTCCACTTGTATTCTCGATATATTTATGTTGGTAAAATTGTTACACAGTAGAGTATTCCTCCTCCCCTCTCTCTAGGTGAAGGGGAAAGCTGTATTCATCACAGGCTGTGATAGTGGATTTGGTCATGCACTTGCCAAACATCTGCACAAGCTGGGCTTCACAGTCTTTGCTGGATGTCTTCTTAAGGTATGGATTAAACACATCTACTCATTTCGCTGATTTAATTCCTAGGCCAGCTCCAGAGGTGCTGTTGTTTAGCTGACCCTGACATTCCCGGAGGGGGTGGGGGAAGCAAAAAGCTAATTTTCCTACAGGCTTCAGTAAAGTATCACAAGATTATTGTTATGCTTATGCATTTTGAAAAATATTTCTCACTTTTTTTTGAGTAAGGTCAGGGCATTTAATGTAATGATAGTTAATGTAAGTATCACAGATGAAATGTGGCATTCTTACAGGATAAGGGTGGAGAGGGTGCAAAGGAGCTGGAGGAATTTCATTCAGATCGCATGAAAGTAGTCCAGCTGGATGTCTGCAGTGAGGAGGAGGTGAACCAGGCTGTGGAATATGTCAAAGACAGTCTGGAGGACGTAGATAGAGGTAAATAATAATACTGCATTAGCACCTACCGCCGCTAACCTGACTGAAATGTGTTAACTGAAAGGGAACAGCTTTGAGTTCTGACTCTGGGTTGCAACTCCTTTCGGCCTGCTACCATAGGTGCTTTGAATCGGAAGCGGTATCCGCTGTGACAATCTCTAACTGTTCTTGACCCAGGTCTTTGGGCTGTGGTGAACAATGCTGGCGTGTCGACGTTTGGAGAAGTAGAGTTCACTTCCATGGACACCTACAAGCAGGTGTCAGAGGTCAATCTGTGGGGCACCATCAGGGTCACGAAAGCCGTCCTGCCTTTAATCCGCAAGGCCAAAGGTCAGCAGCTGGAAAATCACATATTGCACATTATCAACATGATTCACGCTTAAAATACTGGTCAGAACAGCAGTGCCAAACTACAGCAAGCTTAAAGGGATGCTTTGGCATTTTGGATTTTAGTTGGTTGTTTTTCTTCACTGGACATGTGTCACATTTGTTCCTCAGGTTCGCAAAAATGGCTTATAAGCATTGTTAGCATTCCTCATTGAAACCAAGGGACACAGCTAATGGCTTAGCTGCACCCTTTCAGTGAGGAATGCTAACAAGCCATTTGGGGAAACTGAAAGACAAATGTAAAACATTTTTCCCACAATGTGATAACCATTTGGTGAAGAAAAAGAACTAAACAAAATTTGAAATGTCACAGTGTCCCTTTTTATTTAAAGTCCCTAAATTCAGTTGAACTATGGACCTGCTAGACTGAGAGTCAATGATTTAGCGGCTTAATCAAAAACCCTTGCTTGGGCTTTACATAATATGATGGTGGCGGTGTGTTAAACTGTTGTATCATCAAACATACATCATACAACACATCTTTTTGAGAGAGGGGTATCTTTACATGTCCCATGGCACCAGTGTATTAAACTGATAAAACTGTGTATAAAACTGAGAGCACATTTCTGATACCGTATGTCTCTTAATTGCAGGCCGTGTCGTGAACCTGGCCAGTATGTACGGGAGGTTCGGCAACGCCCTGCGGTCACCTTACTGTGTATCTAAATACGGCGTGGAAGCCTTCTCTGATTGCCTCCGCTATGAGATGAAGGCCTGGGGAGTCAAAGTCTCCATCATCGAGCCTGGGAACTTCATCGTGGCCACGGGCATCCTCACCCGGGACATTGTGGCCAACACGGCCAACAAGCTGTGGAACGAGGCACCCTCTGTTGTGAAGGAGGACTATGGGAAAGCCCACTTTGAGCAGCACATGGCCCTGATGCGTTCCTACTGCAACAGCGGACAGAAGGACGTGGCGCCTGTTTTAGATGACATCACGGACGCCATCATGTCCAAGCGCCCTTACACACGGTACAACCCCATGGAGCCTCACTGGTGGATCAGAATGCAACTGATGACCCACCTGCCCGCCGCCATATCTGACCGCCTCTACTTCTGAAAGAGAATCTGCTACTGTGCTAGCTACTTCCACTGCACGCCCTCCAATCAGAGAGCTACCCACGCTTAGTTGCATGTTTTGGAGCTGACGGTCTACCACTACACAGGTCTGCAGACTTGCCCTCAACAGGGGTTTCAGCTACGTATTCCTCAACACTTGAAATCACTCAAGCCTTAAAATGTAATGTTTTTTGTCAGTAAATGATTGCACTTTGCTGAGACCTGTTAGTTTTTTATCTATACACAAGTAGCACTTGGAGCTTGCTGGTGTTATGTAGGGGAAAAAAGGATTGCGTTCTTCCCCTTTTTAGCTTCTTGGTGAGACCTTTCCCTTCGATAGAGATATTTAACTTTTGGCCTTATGGGAAACTGTGGGGCCCCGCTGGCACAAGGACCAAAGCTAGTAAAGCACAAGAGAACGCTCCTGCTGTTCTGTTGTGGCTTATGCCGGAACAAGCCAAGGTCAGCTACACTGTAAGACCATGGTGAGATTTGGCTAGACTCACCCCAAGGTTATGTAATGAAAACACAAACCCGCTTTGTCTTTCATGCTCCACTAGATCCTACGTGCTACTTTTGCAGTGAGGTTGATTGCTGTGACTCACGGGCATGCTTGAACAAATGCTTTTTTTCCCCCTTTGATGTGAAGACGTTTGTGTTTGGTAAGATGTGAATGAGAAGACCATTACTATATTTTGGAAATATTACAATCACAGTGGCCTTTTAAAGAATGATTTGAAATATAGTGACATAAACGTCATGTTTCTTTTCAAAACTTTGAAACCTTTCTGCCTGGGTGGTGCCATTATAAGTGTACTCATACAGCTAGCCACCAGGTGGCGTACAAGCATCATACAACATTGTTGAAAGAAATTGCTGCTGTCCCTAAGGATTAAGTATCTGCTGTCTACCAGATAAACTTTATGTCCCAATTTGAGTAGAATGTAAAGGAACATGAACCCAATTTTCATTCAACATTCACACTTGTGGACAATCAGAAATACATAATCAAAACATCAATGCAGATATTTGTTCAAATTAAGATTTTATGTAATTGTATATATGTCACTATATTGGTATGCAAAAAATCTAGGCCTAATGTTTATCCAAATTATGTATTGCTAATTAACTGTATTTTGTAATAAATGAAATATTTAATCCCCACTGAATGAGTATTTAAAATTAAATGGGATTATTTTGCTTTTCTCTTTCACAGTAGATAAAAATAAGACAGTACAGACTATCATTTTTGTGGTTTATTACTTCCTTTGAACAGCCTAATAAACTCTTCTAAATTATTACACGTGAAGATGATTTCCCCTCCATTAAACAGTATTAAGAGCATTACATTAATTTTCACAGCACGGCCTTTTTCATTCCTCTGCCTGTATCTGCTTTCTTCTCTCTCTCTCTCTTGTACAGAAAAAGCTTCATGAGACAAAGAACACCATAGAAAACATGGAAGCAGCACAAAAGCACCAAGTTGACATGGATCATTTGTTTTGAATATTATCAAGACGTTTTTCTGTATTGAAGATTAATCCAGGCTCGTTGAACAGTCAAAAATAGTTCCAACTGAATTATAATGAACAAAAACTAGAATTTGGCAAAGTTTCCTGATAATATTTGTCACAACTGACCTCAATGTCTTTTTTTTTTAAGCAGATTGAAAACCATTTCTGTACAGCTGTAAGGCTCTGCTCATGCAGCCTCCATTGGTGTAAAATGAAAAAGATCCCAGTTTATAATGATATCTATGCAGGGAGATAGTTCTGTATTTCAATATCAATTAAAACATTTACGTAATTGAACTTTTTACATATTTAAGTGGCTAAACTGCAAAAGTGAATGTCTTACACTAGCCATATATGAAATATATATAGACATAAACAATCTATTTCCTTGGAAACTATGAGCATTTTGTTCACAACCAACAATGTGTGATACCGTTACTGAGGTGCTCATATATATGAGATTCAGGTCATGATTACATCACACCTGGGATCATGACTGAATGAACACCAGCACATATTTTATACATTTAGGCATTCACTGTTCACTTAAGTTATATTTGATGAAATTAACTATAGTAAGGTCACTTGATACTACACACATCAGCATCTAATGGGCATTTTATGCGCGACAAATTTAAAAAAAAAAAAAAAGTACTGACACTGACATTTGCAGCCAAAGGACTCGACATCAACCTAAACTGAACACTCGATAAGGAAATTACTAATCTCTATGAGGATGTTTTCAGAAGCCGGGGTGTGAGGACATCACCCCAACACATCGCTCACTAATCAGACTCAGCAGACGCACATGCAAAGCTTTAACCAAATAGCACAGCGTAGTGACAAGAGGAGGGGGAAGCACTACTAACAGGATGACACTAAACCTTTGGTTGACAGTAAGCTTTGAAGGCACGTTAAAAATGTCCTGGTAAATCTGTCAAAATGGGGCATGATGCGTTGGCGTTTCTCACTATAATGTTGTGTAATATTGCAGATGCTGTAGAATTGGAAGTCAAGGAAGAAGAAGCTGGTTGTTCTTAGTAGCTGATTTCTACCTGAGTAGTTACTGTAAACTACCGTAGATCCACCCTCTATCTCACATCTTTGCAAAGTGGCAGCAACATGACACCCACGCTACAACCAGGGTTGGGGAGTAATAAATTACATGTAACATGATTCCTGCAATTACACACAGTATCTAATCTAGTGACTGAAAAAACACAATCAGATACATAAACATCTGTAGAAAAAAATGGGTTATTAGTTCAAAACACGAGGAAAAACACTAAAGACGCAAACGTGACAAAACATGAAATAATGGCTCTAGGTGATCAAATCATGTTAAACTTCCTCTTCCATAGATTTAGGATCCAGAATTAACATGACTTAAACCATGTTACTGAGTAATTCAATTATATTTGATCACTTTTAAGCAGAAATATGTTACATTTTTAAGGTTAATATTCCCAACCCTGGTTACAACCAGGAGAAAACAGTGGCTCTGATTAAAATCCACGTTGGAATTTTGTTTTCCATTAAAAAAAAGTGGGTATATTCACAGAATGAATCCAAGAGTTTGACTTGTAGGTGTCAAGTTTTGCTTTTTTAAATCCCATCATAAATCACAGGTCTTTTTACGGCCTGAAGTCATCAAATCTTTGACAACTCTAAAACATAAAACAGTCACATAGTGTTAGTCCTTGTATCAATTGCTCTGTCAATCGACTGGGGAACAGAGAAAACAAGTTCACACCCATGTTGTGTTCTTTGCAGCAGGGCTTCAGTTTGTTTACGCTTGGATTAGACTGGACCTTTAAGGCCCTCCTGAATTACTCCATTTTAAAACTCCTTTTATTCTCCACCATAATGTATCAGCATTGGCCTCCTCTTCCCCACCCTTATGATTGGGATTGGTATTCCAGATACTGTAGCCAGTGGAATAGATTCTCCAAGTCTCCTCCCTGGATCTCAACTCGCTTTTGTTTTTAGGGTCATTTTTCCATTCCTCCTCTCTGAAATCTCTCTTCCTCACTCTGAGCTCGGATCCAACTTGCCACAGCTGGAGAACTCATTATCGCAGCATCATGATCATCCCGCTGAGCCCGCTGGAGCAGCTCGCTGCCGCTGCTGGGGCTATAGGTGCTGGATGCAAGCCCCTCACATTCAGCCTCTTTCTAACACTACCTGGTCCATTTTTACTCAACAACCACCATTTCCTTTCCTTACCCCATATTGGTAAACATAAACTAGGTACTTTCTTCTGGAAAAATCTTTAAAATGATATGCTAACCTGAGGTTGACCATAAATTAGGACAAAGAAACTGGATTATCCTTCACCTACCTTTTGACAAACTAAATGGGATATTCTTTGACATCAAAAGCTTGCACTCAGAGACATCACAGTACTAACACCTTTAACTTGACAAATGATGGACAAGAAAAAATACCAACTATGAGAGGCATTCAACAAAGTTGCTTTTCTTTCTTTTCAACCAAAACCAGCCTTAGTTGTATGCACAAAAACACACAGAACTGTTTTCAGTGCCTGCGGGAGGAAGAGGGCGTTACCTAGCTTGATGTATACAATCACACAACCCCGACCCTGGAGTGACCCTTCCTCCTCCATTCCCTCCCATGATCATCCCTAATTCAGCAGCAGTGACATCATCTCTGGACGGTCTGGACAGGCTCTCTTTTTCCCTCCCTGCTCCTGAGACTTGGGTGTTGTGTCTCCCCTCAGCCCACCTTCTTTATCTCCAGAGAGACGTCCCCTCAGGCAACACTGGGAGGATGCGTCAGCTGTCAGTCACACTCCAGCAGGAGACAGGAGGGGTGGGGGTCTGCAGGGTGAGAGCCTCCAGAGTGAGAGAACAAAAGGGTTCGGCTCTTTGCATAACCTCCAAAGATCTGGGTAAATTCCCATCATGCATTTGGACTGTCAATCTCTCTCCCTGCTATCTCTTGGGAGATACAGTGGATGTGATGATATTGAGCTATATATTCTGTGACAAACACGCACACACGCACATGACTCATGGGATTTGTTTGAGAGGGGATGAGCACCGCATTCTGTGCTGCCTCAGCTTTGTAACATTCAAATGATAAGGACACAGGAATATGTGAGATAAGCAGATCTGTTGTATAAAAAAAGAGAAATAATTCAATGTTCTAGTTTTAACCATACACAGGTAGGAGAATCCTCCAAATCTCTGCTGCAGTCAGTGAATCTTCAAAAGCAGACACCCATAACCATGATAGAATCCTAATTGAACTGTATCAATAAATATACTTTGGTCACTTAATTATTTTTATTCATGATTAGCAGTTAGCAAAAGTTGTGGATTAGTGTGTCCACAACATAGCATTCCATGAAGAATGAGTTAAGACAGACAACACAGAAATGAGTTGAAATGTAGAACTCTAGGCTAGACTCTGGATTTGCAAACATCCATCATCTAACAACGCCTCATATCGGTGGTTGTCGGGTACTGGATAGAGTTAAAATCATCACATTTTAAAAAGAAACTGTTAAAAAGATTATATATTATCAACAACAAAAAAGAAAACTAAATGTAGATCTAATAGATGTCAAGGTGGAAATACATGGCATTGCCTATGACCTAAACACATCTGGATATTTTAGAATAGTCGACCAAGAGGTCTATAGTCTACTCTCAGGAGTCCATAGTCTTTATATCTCCCTCCTCCATTTCTCAGTCTCTCCCATAC
>CABFOQ010036677.1:0-14216 GCA_900660455.1 Gephyroberyx darwinii | reverse complement strand
TCCGTGATGATGACTCGCGGAATTCTCATCTCTCCGCTCATCCCTTTCGTACGCCTATATAACAGACTCCGCCCCCTGACGTTCTCTCTCTCTCTCTCTCTCTCTCTCTCTCTCTCTCTCTCTCTCTCTCTCTTTCTTTCACACACACACACACACACACACGCTTATTTCTTCTCAGGCATACCCAGTACACTACGGGTAAAATGTGGTGTAACAAGGTCGCTTCTTGCGATAAATTATGAAGTCCTCCTGAATCTAAATGAAGATAACCTTGCGCCTGCTGGAAAGAGACTTTAGACGCGCGTGGGCTGGCGGGTGCTGTCACTCTCTGTGGTGCTGAAGCTCATGGTGCTGAAAGGACAGTTCCACGCGCGCCTGCAGAGACCGTGGGCACACAAACACCTGATTAAATGATCCTATTGAATTGAACCGATGAGGTCAAGTGAAATCACATTTGTTGTTGCCCATTGTTTCTCTGTTTCTCTCTATAAAGCAATTATAATATTGTCAAAATATTCCCATAGGAATTTAGAGTGTCTGTGGTGCTCATTTGTAAGTTTATATGAACCTTATCGTAAATTATAGTATCTTTTATCTCTTGTGGTATTTTTATGTAACTGATATGTCTTTGTCATATGTGACTTTGTTCGTATATGTTTATGTTAACCCTCTAAAATTAGTTATAGAATTAGTATAGTTCCTTCTCTGTATACCGTGACCATTACACTCTAGAGGCACGCTGTGCCTCGGGATATATATCTCCTTTGCATTATGCTGCATTAACTTTACTGGAACAGTTCGTTTTTGAATTGACACGACTGTACTGTAACGTTCAATAAAATCCATGGCAATAGAAAAAGCCTCGTAAAAGCTGCATTTCGTCTTTACCAGCTCACATGTAATTGCAATCAATAAAATTAGATTGTCTTCCATAGAAATGGAATCACTGTCGTGTTTAATCCAATGACCTGTGTAAAGTAGTTTTTCTGTACAATTCCCTCAGGAAAAGTCAAATCTTTTTCTCACTGATCCTAAACACGACCAGCAGAGGGCGACATGATGACTTCCGCTCCTCCGTACGGGAGGCCGCTATGGCAGAGACTGACCAATGAGCTTTCAGAACACTGGAGGGGTGGGCGGGACCAGACAAAACGCAAACATGGCGGCGTCCTTAGATGATGATTTAGAGTTGGATAACCAGGATTATTATTCTCTACTCAATGTCAGAAGAGAGGTATGGCTTATTCTGTATTTCCACCGAAGCCGAAGGGTCATGGACCTTTCGCCTTGACTATCAGCTCGACTGAAAGCGAGAATCTGGTTGGCGAAACAGCCGCCGGTCGGTGCATCATCCTTCAACTGAATAACGGTCTCCTCGCCATCCTCTGAGGATGAGACCGGGTGATGCTACAGGGACAACAGCAAGCAGGACATTTCACCAGTTACCTTGCGTTAATTTAAAGTGTGTCAAATGGATGTCGGCACAAATATGTAGTCTGTATCGAAGTAGCTCCTTCATAAATCTCAGTATCCAGTTAGACTTGACAAAGCTGACATTTCTTCATTTGGCCATTTACCTGACTTGAACCAAATAGCTAGTTAGCTTGTTAAAGAGACACACAGCATCTAACGTTACTCCAATAGGGGATTTATCACACGTGTAGTTCCATCCTACTCGCTTTATTTTCACTTCTACACGTGCATTTGAGAAATCACAGATCTGATATAACTTTGTTGGTGGCTTGTACCAAGTGTGTGACTTTACATCAGGTCTGTTAATGTAGCAAGGTTATTTCAGTGACACTTCTTTGTCCTCTCTCTGTCACAGGCCACTCAGGAGGAGCTGAAGGCATCCTACCGGAGGCTGTGTATGCTCTATCATCCCGACAAGCATCGAGACCCTGAGCTGAAAAGACAGGCCGAACAACTCTTCAACCAGGTGCACCAGGCTTATGAAGGTGAAGGGACACACAAACACAGACACACACGTATATAAATGACATTAAAACAGACTACACAGATATTTTCCTCTTTCCCCTCAGTGTTGAGTGATCCTCAGTCCAGGGCCATCTATGACATCTTTGGGAAGAAAGGGCTGGAGGTGGAGGGCTGGGAGGTATGTACGGTTATGACACTCCATCAGTTGGCTGGATTGACCACGTCATGCATACTTACATGTCTCCACTACAATCCTATGGTGATCGCTGTGTAGGTGGTGGAGAGGAAGAGAACTCCAGCAGAAATTCGTGAGGAGTACGAGAGGCTACAGAGAGAGAGAGAAGAGAGGAGACTGCAGCAAAGAACTAATCCTAAGGTTTTACGCAGACCACACACACACACACACACACACACACACTTCAGTCCTTAGTACTTCCATCATATTTCTATACTAAGAAATTGGTTGGCTTCTGCTGTTAGACATCTCATTAAACTTTTCATTCCTATCCTCACTCACCATCTCCAGTGTTTCCCCAGTGTTTTTTTTAACCTGCAGCTAAAGACAGTTGTATTTCAAGACCTTCACTGATGTAACAGAAACAAAAGCCTAACATAAAAATAGTTTAAATAGTTTATAGTAAATAATATTCTTTTATGACTTGGCAGCTAAAGAAATAAAATGACAGTTGAAGACAACACTTATTTTTAGCACACATTTAGCGCTATTCAAAACCTTTACTGTTGAAACATAAACATGTAGCTTAATGTAAAAAACATGAACATGAATTTGTTCTTAATTATGTAAAGGTTTGGTAAAACCTCACTGGCAAAGTTTGCAACTAAAGAAATACAAGGACAGTTGATTATAGCTATGAAACGTGACGTCATTTGAAAATAAAAACACACAGTTTTGTAATAAGAGGATATTTCATGAATGTTTATGTGAACTGTGAAATCTAGCCATAAGCTCCACCTTTTGTTGTCGCTTTCCCTGCAACTTTAGTTGATTTCTCTGCAGAGATTAAAAAAAAAATATATATCCACCGATCGCCCAAGCGGTGCGGTGTTCAGGTGCTTTGGTTCCACACCTGAACACCGTTCCATTATGGAGGTGTGTATTTTCACCATCGTGGATGCTGCACAGCCTCGCTTATACGTGGAATAGAAGTAACTGAAAACCACTCTGCTTCTATGACTGACATTTCATCAGATTGCGGCGGTAAAAATCTTGCAGTGCCGCCACAGAATGCATTACAGTGGAAACACTGCCTTCACCGCCGTTCTTCACCGATCTCCCCCTCTGTATTTAGGGCACCATCAGCGTTGGTGTGGATGCAACAGACCTGTTTGACCGCTATGAAGAGGACTTTGAGGAGATGCCAGGGGGAGGCTTCCCTCATATTGAAATCAACAAGATGCACATCTCCCAGTCCATAGAGGTACACACTCACACACAACACACACACTCACTTAGCATCCTCTGTTTTATTATTTGTGAGGCTAAAACTTTCCTGTCTTTCTTCAGGCTCCTTTGACGAACACAGACACAGCGGTGCTGTCTGGTTCCCTCTCTACGCACAATGGGAACGGAGGGGGCAACATTAACATGACCGTACGCAGGGTTATGTCAGCCAAGGGCTGGGGAGAGGTACACACACACTATGACAAAGCACATGCAATATATAAAGCACCACATAGCATTTCTGCAACTTGTTTGTGTGTTTTTCTCTGCAGGTGGAGTTTGGTGCTGGAGACATACTGGGACCTCTCTTCGGGTTGAAGGTGTTTCGGAACCTGACGCCACGGTGGTAAGACCCAGCGCTGTAATATGAGCAACAATAATCCTATAGACGGCATTGTCAAGACTCAACCATCAATCTGGGCCACTCATCCTGTCATCTCTCTCTCTCTATATGTTTTCCCTCCTTTCTGTTTTTTTCTCCCTCTCTTATTTTCTCCCCTCTCATCTCTCTGTCCAGTTTCTTGACAGCCCAGTGCGGTATGCAGTTCTCGCCTCGTGGTCTGCGGCCTAGTTGCTCTCTGATGACGGCGCGCCACCTTGACCAGAACACCATGGGCTATCTGCAGTGGCGCTGGGGGCCCAACAGTGCCATGACCACCAGTCTAGTCCGAGACACCAAGACCAGCCACTTCACTCTAGCTCTGCAGGTACACGCAACCAGGAGCACAAACACATGCAAGCAGGCAGGCAGACAGGCAGGCAGTGCAGGAAGGCACGTGCACACACATCCACTCGCTGTCATTATGGGAATTATGGTTTCTAACTAAAATTTGAGGTGCATAACACTGAGTTCTGCTTTTCAACTCTGTGTATCTGTCCCCACCCCCTTCCTCCCTCCCTTCAGCTGGGCGTGCCTCACTCCTACCTGATGATGAGCTACCAGTACAAGTTCCAGGATGAGGACCAGACCAAGGTTAAAGGCTCTTTGAAGTACGTCTGTCTGCTGGAGCTGTTTCCAATGACTGTAGCACAGTAGAACCTTGTTTATTTGAGCCCACGGGTCTACCAGTTGGGCATCACGAGCAGAAATTTGGCAATGGGAAAATATATTCTTTTGATTGTAATCAACTGGTGGAGTTTCCTTGTTGATGTAAGTGACTAAAAGATTTTGAACTGGAAATAGGATTGTATAAAGCAATTCAAAGAGTTAACAGATAAAGATGCTGCACTTGATTTTGAGTTATTGTACATTTGACCTCATTTGATCTCTCACACAACCTCCCTTCTTGAAGGATAGCTCTGTACACTCCCTCCCATTCTGTCCTCCCATTTTCAGTGGCTGCCTCGCTGCCTCTCTCTAACGTTCTCTGTCCACCTGTGTCTCCCCCCCCCTCGCTCCCTGGCTCCCAGGACGGGCTGGTTTGGTACAGTGGTGGAATATGGAGCAGAGAGGAAGATCAGCCAACACAGTGTCCTGTCAGCCACTGTCAGCATCGGCGTCCCCCACGGAGTCACACTCAAGATCAGGTACTCTACAGCCCAAAATATGTGCTCGCTATTCTGTGGGTCTTTATTTAAGGCGTGATTAACTGTGTGTTTTTGTGCAGGTTGGCGCGTGCCAGCCAGACATACCTGTTTCCAGTCCACCTGACTGACCAGCTGCTGCCCAGCGCGGTTTTCTATGCCACTGTGGGACCCCTGCTGGTCTACATGGCTGTCCACAGACTGATCATCATCCCATATACACGAGCACAGAAAAAACAGTCAGTACATCTCGTGTCCTCGTAACCTCCTGTCCTAACCTAACACTCATCCTCTATCAGTATTTCGCTTTGCCTCCATATTTAGTTACAAAATGTTAACGTTAGATTAGTTTTCAAAATAAAAGTCACTGTTCAGGCTGAGTATAACAGTGACTGAAGCGTGCCTTACCAATTAGAGAATCCTGCTGTTAACCTGTCTAATGTTCTTCTTAACCCATGTGGCTATTCTAACCCCATGTTTTTGAAGGCTTGCTGAGTTGTTTTTTGAAGGCTTGCTGAGTTGTTTCCCCAACCCTAATATGTCCCCTAATATGTTTTGTCTGTCTCTGTGTTTCCTAGAGAGTTGGAGCTGCAGAGGAAGAGCTCAGCCACAGACATCGCCAAGAAGAAACAGGAAGCAGAGTCAGCTGTGAGTACACACACACACACACACACACACACACACACACACACACACACACACACACACAGGTGGTAAACTGGGAACGTTTTCCAATTTGCAGACAGTCAAAAAATGTGGGGTTGTAAAGTTCAAATGTGTAATTCAAATGCGGCTGCTTTGAACAGCATAATGGAACTCTAGGATTCAGTTTTTTACCGTGTGGTTATTTAAGGGGTCACTCTTAAATTCATAGCACCTTCCAGACAGTCCTACCAAGGAGACGGGGTTGCAAAGTGTTAGAATAATTACAATATCATGAATAATATGTCGCTAACTTGGTAGCAAGATTGTTGCCACACCACAACGGTGAAGATGTCCACATGCTCCACATCTTTGAATTGTCATGCTTGCGATATTCTGCACATTGCTCAAGGTCCAGGCTTCTCTCTGTTTTAAATGGAGTGTCAAATTACATTTGTGAACACAACACATTAGATGAAAACAAGGCTGACCGTGACAAGCTCTTCTTTGTATGTTGTTGTCTAGGTCTGATCATCCTGAACGCCTGGTATGGGAAGTTTGTGACAGACACCAGCCAGAAGCAGGAGAGAGCCCAGGTCATCGATGTCACTGTCCCTCTGCAGTGCCTGGTCAAGGACTCCAAACTCATCCTTGCTGAAGCCTCCAAGGTGTGTGTGTGTATTCAAATGCATGTGTGTGTTTGTGTATCTGAAAATGTGCATGCATACTAACTGAGATTTGCTTTTCTGTGTGTAGGCAGGATTGCCTGGTTTTTACGACCCCTGTGTAGGAGAGGAGAAGAGTCTCAAATTACTGTACCAGTTCAGAGGGGTCATGCACCAAGTCCTCTCTGCAGATACCGAGCCACTACGGATACCCAAGCAATGTTAGTATGCAGACACTGTACCAGACCCAGTATAAGCTATTCTCAGTCACTATGTTCATGTGGCAGCAGCATGACCCGTGCTACCCATCTTATCTTGAAGTTGTGTCTTTTTTGTCTTGTCAGCTCACAGAATTCAGTCAGAGTCCTAGGATCCCACTGCTGTTGGATCACCAGAGGACAAGCGAAGACACAGATAGACAAAACAAACTTTCTGTACACAGAAGAACATAGGAATGGAGGGAGACAGCAAAAAAAATAAGGCTCTTCCTCTGCTCTGCTCCTCCTCTGTCATGGTATTAGTGAATCCGTTTTTGAGTCCCTCCACTCTTCCCTTTTACCCTTTGTGTCTGTCGTCCACTACCACAGACAGGGCTGCCCAAATGTCTGCCTGCTGGAGACTGGATATTGTCCCTGAACATAGTCTCTGTAGACACTACACAAAGGGACTGATATTCACTACCGATGTGGTAACCACTCCCACCGAAGATGAGCTGAATTACGAGATGTTTCTTGACATTTGTTATGTCAAGTGGTCAACAGTGTAAAAGTGAGTTGTGCTGTAACTTTATCCCCATAACAGTTCAGTTTTTGTCCTGTATGCATATCATCCTGGTAGTTATGAATCTAGCGTCATGCTAACGTACCAATAATAACACTAATTCATGCTAATGTTTAGGGTTATGGTAAAACTATGCATGATCATGCCTCAGTATCCCTGAGAGCTAGCCAGCACCTCCTTGCCATTTGGCAAGGTCACCTAAGGGACTGAGGGATGCCTATACATCTCATGTTTTTATTTTGTTTGTTGACCTGTCTCCACCTAATTTATTATGCCTTGGAGTGACATGTCTGCTGCTCATGTGGGTGCCAGTTAGCTCCTGCCAACTGGCACCCAAAACTGGAGCTATACACTGGGGTCCAAAAGCCTGAGTCCACTACCAGGAACTTTTTTGTTTCGTCATTTATCTAAAACTAATGTAGAATTTTAGTCAAATGATTTTTCTCAAACAAGATTACATCATTTTCAAAAATAATTGAATAAATAATTTAAAATAGATTTTTAAATGAAGTCCTTTTTCAAAGTTAATTTCATATTTGAATGAAATATATGGTGCGGCAACAATTTGAGAAAACCTTAACAAATGGTGTGCGGACAAGATATTCAGATATATTTCAGATATATATTACAATTTCATACGAGCATCAAAGATCTAAACATTTTGGTTTGTATCCGTTCTAAATAATGTGTTCTTGAATAAGAGTAAAGAAATGGTATTACTTTTTGATAAATGATGAAAACAAACAGTTCTTGGTAGTGGACTCAGACTGTCGGACCCCACTGTACCTGCCGGGGGGGAGATAGTGTGTATGCTACAGTAAAGGATAGAAACCTACATGTTTGCTGCTAAAGCAGTCGTTGTGACAGACAGTAACCTGTCACTGGAACTGACATGAGCCACACCGGGACCATTTTACTGATCATGGCACATTTACATAGGCTACGCTTGTTTGTTTGAATTTGTTCATGTCATTGAATTACTATGTTAGTTTGTGCCATATCTTCACATTTGATCATATTGTTGTTTGTCCCTTTTGATTATTTAAAGTTATGAACTGAGCTCCTGTTTATGTCACATTTCTTTTCATATATGATATGATGTAACATAACTGGTTATCTTTGTCATTGTTTGTATGGTTGTTTTTCTAGGTGATAATTTCACGCTCCGTAGTCTCACCTCTGCTTTAGACATTTTATCGGTACCAGTTAACCGAGAGAAACGAATTAATCTTATGATGCACTTTCTGTTGAGGTATAGGCAAGTGTTGTAGGGGACAGGGCCCCCAAATAGATGTGCATTAGAGCCATGAAGCCCCATGTTGTCAGATTTTGTCCCTTAAACCCCCATCTGTGACTTGGTAGTTATGATTTAGTCCAGAATTGCATAACTGTTATACGTTAGGTGGAATAATAACCAGAGTGGGGAGACGAAAGATAGAATGTATTACAGTGACGTTGGGAACATTGGGACTGAAATAACAGTGAAATTGAAGTATTCCTCATTTTGCTAGGGACCCTGTCAAGGACCCCTGGGTAGCCCCAACCCCCACTTTGGGAACCACTGATGTAGAATAGAATTTGAATTTTATTGGATGTCGTCACCTTTTGCACAAAGTATATTTTTTAAATTTCTAGCTATCTGTCAACAAAGTGGTGCTGTAGCCTGTGATTCAAGCTCTACACATGGCTTTAGGCAGAGCTCCATAGGCTGTTTCAGCTGTAGGAACTAGTCCAGTTGACTTTATGCGGCAGCCTCTCCTTTGATTACTCCCGGTTTGATCCAGATCTGTAGTCAGTTTAAGTTCACTTTTACAGCAGCCATCCTGCACTGATCCCGCTTGTGGGATCTGTCTGATCTCGTTTGCTCCTAGTATGCTGGTAAGTATTTTGACAGGTCATTGGTCAACTCTGCTCTGGTGCCACCATAAGGCCAGCAGAAGGACTGCTCCCCGTTACATTCCTGGCCCATGATCCAAACCGACCCAACTGTGTATAAGTAATGCGTGAGGAGCCTGTGTTCTCCTTTGTCCTGTAAAGATATTACAATAAAGATGAGAAAATCAGATGTAGCGTTTGATTTAAACAGCATTCTACAAGCCACCTTAGGAAACAAACCAACAAAATGTACTCTGATGTTTTGACAAACAATTAAAGCCATTGGTTAAAATTGTAACTCTTTATTTACAATAGTTTACAATAGTTTCACAGAAACAGTTTGCACCACAGTACAGACAACGCTTTCTCAATAAGGGGATAGGACAACCCAGGATCAGAACATAAAAGCTGTATCACAATGAGCATTGTTACATTAATTACATTGATGTCTCAAGACATGAGTTTAAATTAGGAATTTGTGCCTGAAGAGGTCTTCAGACATGTTTCAAGATATAAATGTCTTGATACACCGCAAAATCTCAAGACATGGGTGATTGCTGGGTATGAACCAGTTAACCAACATTTCTAAATACCAGGAGACATGAGTGCAGAAATGAGCTTACCATTTTAAACTCTTGAAAAGTCTTGTGTGTTATCAAATCTCTAAAATCACATTCACTGAGTGTTAGTTGCCCTGGTCAAATCATTGATTCTGCATTGTAAAATCCCATCCTCGACAAGCATTCAATGGTTGTGTCTAAAATCTGTCACTTTTCATATGTGACCTATGGCTTTTATATCATCAGAAACAACATGTAGCCTAAACAGGCTTAACAGCAGATGACACATGAATAACAAAGCTTAAAATCTTTAGACCAAATTGCAGTTTTAGGAAAGAAAGTGCCCTGAAAAATCAACCGTTTCCATTAAACCCGCTGATCACGTGAGTAATTCAATACTGCTGTGAAAACTGTAGAAAGAGGTGATTAGAGGCCAAGACCCGTTCTTCTGACCTGACCCTTCAGAGACTAACAATATAAATTGACTACGCTCACAGTACTTTGCTGACATCCTTTCCTCTATCTTACAAAGACTTTACTGAGCAACCATGGACCTAGAGTAGACAACTCAGCAGCACATGCATTGGCAACATATACACACTCATACAATTTTCACCAACCAAACACACACTCACATGCATAATTTCTCCTAGTCCCAGAATTTCGTTAACATCACTATTCCAGTCGACTGTATACGTAACCCTTTTGAACACAGCCTTTTCCATTGAAGTTGGTGCTTAAACAGGACGGCCAGACAAGTTCCCTTCTAACAAAAACTTCTATCCATGAACAATACCACTGCACAACCCTGTGCTGAAATGCAGCAAAATCAGACTGACTGGAGCAATCAGAAATCACCCTTTCTGAAAACCAGTTAACTGCAATTTCGTCAATATTTGGTTCTTGCCAACATGTTTTTGTTTTTTTGATTGTGAAAGAACAATTTCTTAATTGTGAAAGAACTTGGCAAAAAAAATCCATAAAAATAAAAAATAGGGCCCAGAATTTATTATTAATTTTTTTAAAAAAAAGCAGTGTGTGAAAAAGCTCCATTGGTGGACAGTAACATTTTAATTCAGATGAGTAGTAGTGGCAGGAAGACAGCTAGTGAACTAGAAGGCAAAGAGACAAGCGCTCACTTCAGTTGTGCTGGCTTACAGCCTCGAAGATATTCTTTCACTTAGATAACAAAACAGAACAACGTAGATGAATCAGATGCAGACTCGAGTCTCTTATCCTACATCTTTGTTCTATGGGGTTATACCTCAGTTTAATACTATAGCACCTTCTGAAGCAATGAAAAAAAGAGCTCAACTCATTTTCTCATTCTCTACTTGAGAAATCAAATCCAGTTTAGACAGAAAGACATGCCTTCCCCTATGATAGAAAGGTCAGGTGGATTACCAAAAAAAGAAGAAACAAAAGTGCAAACCGGCTTTCCTACTAATCCCAGCATGCACCATAGTGGGTGGCAGTTGTCAGGGTATTCTCTATGGCAGTTCAAATGTTTCCAGTGTTCACAAGACACCAAGTCCCAACAGTAGCGGCTTGCTGCTATGCTAATGCCATATACAGACAGACTTCCATTCAGTGATTGTCTTACGCACAGAGTCTGTAGGGAAGCAGAAACAAACCTTAGTAAATCTAAAAATAAAAATAAAAAAAGCACTCAAACCGTTTTCAAATGGGATAGTATTTTGGGATGGGTCCACCAAAATGTTTATAGAAAATGTAGGTCCAGGGCTGGCCACGTAGCACATAGGATGTAGGGTGCAGGACTTGGGGGAGGGGTGAGTCCAGCAGGTGGGAGTAAACAGGAGTGGACGGGGTCAGAGTTCAAGGTTTGGCCTGGGGTCAGTCTAGCAGATGTTTGCGAGGGCCCATGCGGGAGCGGTGGGAGCGGCGAGCATCAGGGGTTCCGTGTGTCTCTCGGCAGGTTTGGCACACATATGTCTCTGGGACATGGCTCTTGCGGATCTTCGCACACGACAGGTGGATCCAGGTGTGACACTTGTTACACTCAATCATGGCCCGGCCCGCGAAAGGCTTCATGCAGAAGCATGTCACCAGGTCCCATGAGTCGTCATCTGAGAAGACAGGAGAGAGCGCACACTGAGCATTCACTCTGGTCAACAGTCAAACATTTAACGTAACATATACATCAATATGAGACTGCCACTGGATAATTAACCTTACCAGAGTCTACCATGATGTCCTCGTCCTCTCCTGATCCATCTTCGTCTCGGAACACCACCTGTTTACCCTGGCGGAACACCGTCCTGTTCCCAGAAAAGCTGTCCGCTTTCTCCATCTTCAGCGCCCCTTCTTCTAGGTCTGGCTCTTCCCAGCATGGATGCTCCTCCTTGGGCTCCTGCTTGCAAGGCGAAGGGCTAGGCAGATGCTGCGGATGGGGAGGATGGAGGGGAATGGTGATATCATCATCAGGCTCTTCTTTGATTGTCCGGCCACCGAGAGAAAGGGGGCTCTGCAGCTCTGGGACTGTTGAGCAGGCCTGCTGCGCGGTGCTTGGCTCGCTAGCCTGGTTCTCCCTTTCCTTTCTCCTCTTCTTCTTCTTTAGTTTGTCAGTTTTCCTGCGATCATCTGAGTTCAGGGTGGTGATTGTGTGCTGCAGAGGAGCAAATATATATGTCACAGATCATGGAAAAATTGTGCTTTGGTCTGATTTTAGGGGTTGAAGGTTCAATGTATACTGCTAATAGTTTAAAATAAATAAATAAATAAATAAATAAATCAATCACATCAACTCACATCTTTCTTAGTGTGGCTTGATAATGTGGCCCCTGGCTGTGGACGTTTCCTGGTCCTGTCCTGGGGGACTTTGGGAGGACGTTGGGGGCAGGAGGACGGGGGCCCAGGGGTCCAGCTGTCACTGTCAGCTGTGCTGCCTGTACTGTTGGGGGGGCTGGAGCTGCTGCGCAGTGGAGAGTCCTGCAGAAACAGATGGAAAGTTAGGGGGAGGGAAATCTGTTCATAAACAGCTTACTCCATCCAAAATACCTGTGACAATTCTAGTGTCTGGTCATAAACCTAACCCAAGGCTCAGTCAGCAGCAACAATAAGAGATTATAGCCGCAAGCGGCAATTTTAACTAATTTGACAAATCTGACAAATCTGAACAAATCTGAAACTGTGTTTTAAAGAATCTTTAGCCTCTCTGGGATAATCTAATGCATATTTGACCAGTGTAAGTATAGTGGTTTTTGATATGGACTTGGTCTAATGTGGTCTGGATTGAGAAAAATCAGTGAAATCACCCTTTTTCAGTTTTCACAAATAGAATAAACGTCACCCCCTATTGGTGAATTTCGAAAACATTTTGGGGACATGTTTCAACGGCTTAATTAAAAATATCCACCACGTTTGGTGGTGTCATTGATTTATGGCCAAATTTGCGCCAGGCCCATGCACATGTTTGGAACTGGTGGTGCCCCCTATTGAGCGATTTCAAAATAGTTTTACACATGTGGTTCAACATTGTTATGAAACATATCCGGTGAGTTTTGTAATGATTGGACAAACAATTTCTGATTTGTAGTCTGATTTGTGTTATGTCACGCCCATTTTTTGCCTTTGTAGCGCCCCCTAGTGGTTGATTTGAATGAAATTTTCAGGGTATATTTCAAGTACTTATGTGGACATATCCCGCAATGATGATGATGTGATGATTGGCCCAACTGTTGTTGACTTTAGTCCATGTATGTGCTGATCCACGCCCTTTTGAAGTTCATTGGTCAATAGCTTGAAAACTAAACAACATATTAACAAGCTTTATACAATTTCTGATAAGCTTGGTCCAATAATGATCCACAGAAAATCTGGTAGCAACTGGACCTATGGTTTAGGAGGAAAAATTCAAAATGGTGGAAAATCTAGTCAGGTGGACTTTAGTGGTTTTTGAGGCTTTTTTGTGGAGCACCTTGAGTTGGACTTGTGTGTCAAATTTCAAGTCAATCGGAGTCACGGTGTGAGGGGCGTGGCCTTTCCAAAATCGTGTTTTTGGGCCTTAATTACAGCGCCACCATCTGGCCGATTGGGTTCATGTTTCTTGGGAAGCATTTGCACATCATTTGATGTCACGGCAATTTGAGATGTGGTATACAACAGAAATGAAAAACTTATTTCAACACAAACTAACTGACACCAGCTAATGGTAGGCCACTGCAATAATGTGATTAGTAAGAAAGGAGGAAATGAGCAACTATAAATTGGCTGTTTTACATTAGTCATTACATTACATTACATTACAGTCATTTAGCGGACGCTTTTATCCAAAGCGACGTACAATAAGTGCATTCAACATAGGTCGGTAAGAGAACTACTAGTCACCAGAAATCATCAGTGCATTTCCTTACTAAACAAGCATTTAAGAGCATAACCAGTGCTTCGGTATAAGTGCAGTAACATTAGCTACCTACTTTTAAGTAAACAAGTGAGACAAATAAGTGAATCAAATAAACAAGAGCTAAGACAAAATAAGTAGATCTAATAAACAAGACCTAAGACGCAAGATAAGTAAACAAGAGCACAGGAACACTAAGAGGAAGGATCAGGATAGTGTTTCCTGAAGAGGTGGGTTTTCAGCCTGCGGCGGAAGATGGGCAGCCATTGGGAGGTCATTCCACCACTGTGGGGCCAGGACAGAGAAAAGCCGTGACCGCGTAGATCGACCGCAGGGGCCTCTGAGCGACGGGGCAACCAGTCGCCTCGAGGCAGCAGAGCGAAGTGGTCGGGCGGGGATGTAAGGCTTGA
>CABFOQ010036675.1:0-18193 GCA_900660455.1 Gephyroberyx darwinii | reverse complement strand
TCCTGGGGGCTAATGACTGTGAAATCCAATAAGCAGGTTTTAGTGGAAGGTTAAGACTCATTACAGTAGCTAGCATAGTCCATACCATAAGGATTATGATGTGTAACCTTTACGAGCCTCTCTCCCTCCATCCCTCTGCCCCCCCCAAGCATCCCATGTTCACTTCTACTTGCCCCTTCCATTTGTTTATTACTTGGCTACTTACACTGATTGGATTCAGCAACATTAACTTATTCAACTGGTTGCACTTGACTGTAAGGGAGGTGATTACACAAGGAAACTTTTTGGACACGTCTGTGAGGGAACGGTGCCAAAGGACTTGCTGCAGCATTGTTACTTAAATCACATATTGTTTCCTGGATAAAGTATTTGAATTTTTTTTTTGCTCACCCTCTCCCTCACCAAGTTACTTGCTGCAGGGCACGGCGCCCAGGTGGTGATACACAACACAATCATGTGGCCAGTGTAGCCAGGCAGTGCTCCCGACAACAGGGAAACAAAGTCTGTCAACAAAGACACAAAAAATCCTATTCAAATGGTTTCCAAGCAACAAATTGCTCCTTTGTGGTTAAAGCAGCAATGCTTAGGCAACTCATTAGATACTGCTTATCACTGGAGTTGCCTACAAAGCTATTGTAAAACCGGTAACCGAAAATCACCACTCATATCAGAACTAGAACTATATTGCAGAATAACATTTCAATATTGTTATTGGTTAGAAATATGTATCAAGGATCCACATTCTTTGTTATTACCATGGTTTGATGTGGGAAAGCGTCCTGCCTGTTCTAAAATCATTCAATTATTAATTATTATCACAGATTATTGCTTAGTGCTGTTGCTCTGTGTCTCCAGCTATGACCTCCCTCAGTACGGCAGTCGCAAGAAGCTGATCTCACCCACTGGCCTCTATGATGAATATGGAGAAGTGGTTGTCGACGATGACGGCAGTTACTACTACAGCCCACAGGAGTCTGACGGAGAGGTAAACACGCGATAGAGACAGAATCGAAACCAGTAGATATGCTGTGAACATAGAAAGGCCTCCATGATGAGTAAAGACACAAGGGGCTGGTTTTGAAATAGTATTGAAACATATTGGAGTGGAAGTGTGCTATTTACTGTACTGACACCAGTGTCACATCAAAGTGACCGTAGCCTGGCCCCTATAATATAATACTCAGGTTAACTGGTAGTTGTGTTTTGTATTTGTCATATTGTCAGATTACAGATTTCTCCCATATATTAACTGACTTGGTTTTGGAATAATATCACCATGATAACAGGTGCCGGGGCGTGGGAGGAGACCATTTCGAGGGGGCAGAGTTTCCCCCCACCCTGCCTACCTCCAGCCCCCTGCTCCCCATCCTCATGGTCCCCCCAGAAAGACCCCAGGATCCCCCAGGACTGACAACGACAAAATACAAGCACTAGAGAGCACTAAGACAGAGCCCCAGGGCTCCAGGGCTGCCGCCAGGTTCAAGGCCATGATGAGGCTGAGCACACTGCTCTCTTCTGGGGGTAAAACAACCGGACAGCCCCCTACCATCCACCCACCCTGGAGCAAAGCCAGAGTGGGACCAATGGAGGAGGGGGATGGAGGGAGACGAGTGGAAGGAGGTAGAGAAAGACGGGGAGAAAGAGCGGAAGAAGGAATGGGAGGGGGGCTGAAAGTAGGGGACGCAGGGAGAAGAGAAACTGAAGGGGGAGGAGGCGTGAGAGAAGGAGAGGGAGCGAGAGAAGTCGCAACACGGGGGAGAAGTGAAAGAAGTGTCATGACAAACAATGGAATGAGAAATGGTGGAGGAGGACAAGGAGGAGAGGACAGAGGAGAACTCTCCCGCTTGTCATCCTCTCGCCGGTTAGCCGGCCTGGACGGCGGGATGGTCATCGATGGGAGTTATTTCCAGACGACACTGGAAGCCAACAAACCCCCGTTGATGAAACAAAAGCTCAGTCAGGCTCTCAGCCTTATCTCGCTCTCCAGAAGCCTTCAGGGGGCTGCGAGGCTGGGAGAGACAGGAGAGGAGGCGTGGAGAGAGGGAGAGAGCTGGAGTAGGGGGAGACACGGCTCAATAGGAGATATGAGTGTTTCTGCTTTGGTGTCTCAGAAATCTCGGGATTCCAGAGGAGAGGACAGGAGGAGGAGGTGGGACAGGGAGGTAGGAGAGGAAGATAGGTCTTTTGAGGGATGGGGGGAGAAAGTGAAACGAGGGTTTCAGGACAGTGTTGTCGAGCAAAGTGACTCAGAGACTGGAAGTGGCGGTAAAGAGTCTCCCTCAGAATTTAGCCTCTCAGAGACGAGCAGCCCCGCCTCTTCTGTTTTTGACAACGGGAAGCGTGATGATAATCTGGATTCGGACCAAGGACAGGAGGATTCTGATGAAAGGTCTAAAACCAAAACCAATTCTGACACCGACACCGAAAAGAATGATACAGACTCTGACTCGGAAACAGAGAAAGAAGAGGGAACGTCTGATTCGGAGAGAGAGTCGGAGAGCCGGGACGGAGAGAGAGAAGGGTCCGGGTCTGGGAAGGAGATGGGATCGGAGAGTGAGGGGGAGGAAGAAGACCGGGGGAACGGGATTTCGGCAGTAAGGAGTGAGGAAGACGAAGAGTCAAGCAGGAATAGCTCAAAAAGTTTAAAGTTGAGAGGGAGTAGCAGTCAAAGTAATAGTACTAGAAGTAGTGACAGTATTAGTAGTAGTGCCAACCTAGAGAAAGACATGCAGAACTGTAGCAGATCAGACAGGAGCAGACGATCCACACACACAGATCGAAGCACCGTCAGTGACTCTAACAGCTACAGTTCTAGATATTCTAGTTCTAGACCCAAAACCTCTAGACCCTCCCGTTCTTCCAGCTCACATGCAACTATAGATGAAGACAGCGAGGAAGACAGCGAGGAAGAGGAGGAGAAAAGTGTTGGCTCACGTTCTCAAAAGTCCGCTCAAACGTCATCGTCACAGAGTAGGCGGCACTCCAGCGGCGCCATCTACCAATCAGACATCAGCTCCGGCAGGCTTGACACCTCAGACGACCTCTCACCCATCTTCGAGGACGCCGAGGAGGAAGAGAGGAGCAGCAGCCACGCCAACAACTCAGAAACCACAGAGGAGGATGAGGAGGAGGAGGAAGAGGATTTGGAAAATGAGTCAGCTGATTGAAATGCAGATGAGGCCTTAACCCCTAGGATTAAATTCTTTGCCACTAAGTAAGATGGTCCTGAAAATGCCTGGATTGGGTTTGCAGTCATTACCTGAGTGGAATGTATTTCTGTAATCTCTCTCATTCGTGCTTCGCTGTGATTTACATTCAGAGGGGTGCAAATCGGCCGCATGTCCTCCCCTGCCCTCTCCGAGCGACTCTTTCTTCGCTTCTTTCTTTCCCCTCTAGCTTTTATCTCAATTTTTTCGATCTCTCCTCATCAGTCCATCTCCGTTCCCTCTTCTCTCTCTGTCTCTGTCGAGGAGTTGTATCATTTTTCCTGAAAATTCTCCTCCCTGATACTGGAGCTCAATCATTGCTCTTCTGTGTGGACTGACCTTTCTTTGTTGCTCTGCTGTTTCTCTCTAAATGTTTTTCATTACTCGTTTTGTTTTCTCCGTATCAGTCTAAGCTGTTCACTGGAGGAAAGGTTAGGTGAAGAAAATTTGAGCCGTGTTTTAATGTGCGATAGAGTTTATTCACAACACAACCTTTCCCCCTTCTAATGTGCACAGCAGTGTTTCCTCCCTTGAATAGTCTGGGTGAAGGTTAGAAGGTTTTAGTGTTATAAAGTGTCTAAATATTGTTTTAAAGAACCTCCATGTCATATGGTCTAAATGCTGGTTTGGCTTTCTGCCTCACCAAAAGAAACAAAACATCTGGAGGAAACACTGTTGCATTGACCTGGCGTTGCTGTGCAGTGTGTTTCCAGTGCAATGCGAGTGACTATCTGCTTACATACATTTCTTAGTTTTATTGAAAAAAATAAAAATAAATGAAAACTGATTTCAAGAACTATATTTCTTGAATGGTTTAGTGTAAATCAGTATATAATAAGTGCATAGTCTATGATAATGCATTGTTTAGAACAATAGCTCAAATACCAATGGTGCTTTCTTATTTCTCAGGCATTATATTCTCTTATTCTCTGTCTCCCAGTGTTAATAGTTTATTGACATGTTATTCTTGTGTGTGTCCCTCCCCAGTACGGCAGCAGGAAGCGTCGGATCAAGTTGGTGTTGGACCGCGAGTATGAGACCAGCTCCACTGGTGAGGACAGCATGCCGGAAACCCAACGCAGCCGCTTGACCTCCACCCTCAACAGCCATGCTAATGTCAACGGCAGCATCTACGTGGCCCAGAATGGCTCCATCATCCGCACCCGGCGTTCGGTAACGGCCCCCGGTCCCGCACACACACACACCACCAACAACAACCTCAAACCCAACTCCCCTGTCCTCAGCTCGCGGCTGGCCAAGCACTTTAAGAAACTGGACAAAATGGCCACCACGCTGGAAGAAAGAATGCCCCTCAACAACCCCAAAACAGACACAGATGGCGGTTGCAACAGTTTGCACACCTTCCACAGCTCTGGGATGGCTGCCTCCGCGACTGCAACCTCCTCCTTCTCCAACACCGACAACAATAAGACGCTGAATACTCGACATTCCAGCGTTTCTTTAGGCTCAACAAGCACCGAGAACACAGGCCCCGAATGTCAGGCGTCAAAATCGCACCTGCTCAAAGACGCGCAGGGCAGCACAGGGCAGCCCCAGTGCATGCTGGGGAGAGAGGAGGTGAAAGAAGGGGAGGAGAGAGAGTCTAAGGTAGATGGCAGTAACGATGAAGATGACGATGGACTCGTTATGAGAGAGCCTTTGGAATGTCCTAGTGACAGAACGCAGTCGGACGAGGAAGAACTATGGATGGGCCCTTGGAACAATCTTCACATACCCATGACCAAACTCTGACTTGACTGTGCTACGTCCCAACTGCCAAAAACATGTTAGCAGTAAGACTTTTTTTTTTTTTTCTTTGCCCGTTAACTTAAAGTGGAACTAATTGGGGATGAAGAGATATCTAACTAGCGGATTGGTGATTCAGCATCTCTGGTATTCAAATCCAATTTTAATATATGAGTCCATATTCTAAGTATGGTATTGTATTTACTCACTTATCAATTGAAATAATTTATTTTATCATTTTTATGTTTAAATTCTGCAACAGCAAGGATTTACCAGGGGTAAAAACACACAGAAAGAAATGAAACATGCCCGCAGGCGTCATTGATAATTTGATAATCCCTTCAACCCGATTGATCGTAGTGCTGCTATTCCTGTGGTAAACTGGATCCTGGATTAAACTGAGAGGACTCTTTGTATTTCTACTTTGCTAAATTCTAATGAACTGAACTCTCCGTGGCCCTTTAAAAGACTGGCCTCTCTCTGAGGAACTGCACTTGTTTCATTCAGTATTATGGCTGTTGGTACAACTCATCATGAATCTGCCTGACTCGTCTCGTCAACACATGGAATCTTGTATTGTTATAACTTGCTTTTTTATCCTCAAGTTTCTTGGCAACCTTTATCCAAATAAAAGACTGTCCTATCAATGGTCTATAATTAGCTTTACATATGCTTTTTATTTAACCGCCAAAGGTTTGCAGAGTATAAGCTGCTATACTTACACAGGTCTTCCGCTGGTGTCCACTGGAGCAGATGGAAGGTTCATTCATTGTGAAATGTGCAGCATCATAACTTAACAGAATACATGGAGCCTTCTCCCTCCTACATATGAAGGTGAGGAGAACTTTTTAATTGTGACCCACTTTACAGTGAATTGTTTTATTAGTAGTGTGAAGCAACTGGACCATTAAGCCGTGGAATTACCAGGTTTTAAAACTCATTTAATTTGATGACTGCATGATTTTGTGTTAAAGAACCCAACAGAGTATTGCACCAGTGGTAATATTTGAAATTGAGTGGTTCTTATTATCCAGAATTAGCGGTCTGTGTCTGAGAGTAATATTTTCAACAGTTTCTGGAAGGCAGGACACATTTAAGCCCCCGTTATTGATTCAACTAAATGAGCTGATTGTTACTGATTCCTGAATCCAGCGTGCTGTATTGGGGGAGTTGGCTGGATGGAGGACTGAGCTCAGCTCATTAATCTACACAGGCCCAAAAGATGTGATCATTACTTCAAAAAGTGGCTGGAATGATGATCAAAGCTGAATTATTAAGCGTGCATCGCCCAAAAAAAGTCTCACACAAATAGATTTGATTTTAGAGTTATATGCATGCCTGTTTTAACAAAATCAAATCTTGAGTCACAGCTACATGTCCAGTTTCTACTCAGCAAAAATATAGTCTTTCCCTTTGGCAGCGACCAACATGGCCACATGGTGTCATTCATGCACCAGGAGAAAGAGAGGAGTAGTCATGAAATATTCCTGCTTATTCCCATTGGTGGGATATTATTTGTAGACTGCTGTCTATGAATAAAGAATAGTATGCAGACTGTTTAAGCTAAGGTACTCCATGGCTAAAACGAATGAACACACACAGCTCTCAGATGTACAACAGTGTTAACTGTTTGTATTTATTTATTAAATCCAGCAATCATTCTTCATTTAAATAATCCAAGTAAATAGATGAATGTTTACTTGACAACCACATCATAATGGGAAGTGAACGTTAATAGGTATACATTCATCTCATGGAAACAACCAAGTGCTAAAGATGAAATATATTCCATGTCCAGGTAACTTGTATGTCCAATGAAAAAAAGGAATACACCAACATCTTAACTTGACAGAAGTGTTTTAACAAAAGGTTTAAATTTGTCAGCAATTGTCAACATTACAACTCACAAAATAAAGGGCATTAGGAAGCTGGAAATCTGTATATGAGATTGAACATTTTACACATATTCCTTTAAATACCTATACAGATATTAAGTTTGAGTGAAGTTACAGTAGTGGAGAGTTCACCCTCTCACATACTCAAATAAATTAAAAACACATTTTACATTTTAAACAACTACTACCTACAGGAAAGTACACATACACTACAATAACATAACAGCCAACCAGGGCTTCACATTAAAATAAATAACATCCAAACACACATTTCTCTCAGGTTCAACACAGTTAAGAAATGTTACATTCAGAAATGAGGTCTAAAAGTTAGAAAGAGGGGAACAACGAACACAGCGCTATCCTCTAATTATCCTAGCTGAAGCGATCACTGACAATGATAGATTTACATAGAACAGAAAACATCCCCTGCTGTGTAAAGCCGGTGTGGATTTCACACAATTATCTGAGCTATTACCTCTGTAGTTGTGGGTATTCACCAGGGTTCCCCACCTTTCAGCCAATTAGTACCCATTACAACTCATTGGATGGAAGGATTACAGTGTGTCTACAGTACCTATCAGCCTAATTACCACTGTCTTACACAGCAATGATTGGTGGGATCACAGTTTTTCTATCTCAACCAGCACTACCCTCACCCAGATCATATTTGTGCTAAGAACCCAGGCCTGAATGGTCTTAACTTTCATAACTCTCAACACTTAATACAGGGCCGGGAGTATTTCCAAGGCTGGGGAGAAACTCTTCCAAGGAGCCCTTATTCATAACTAAAAAAATAATTGTATCTTTTTTGTATGAAACCTTTTGCCTCCCTCTCCACCACAATTAGGGCCCGGGGCAGCTAGAACACATTTCAGTGATATCCCAACAGAGATGTGAACAATTATAGCATAACGGGATGAAGAGATAGTACCTTGCTATTGCACTCAAACTATAAGTGACATATTCTACAGTAATGGAGACAAATGAAAGACCCAAACATCAACGCGGCATATGGAGTGTAGCCAAATTGGCCAGAATGATCACAAACTAAAACTCTAGTAGTTCAAATAAAAGGACACACACCTTGTCTCCAGAGTCCCAAAGGGAAGAGTTCAACATCTGCAGGTTTCAGAAGGATTCTTTCAACACTGAAATTCATACTTGCCAATTTCAAGTTATTTTGGAATGTGGGTTAAAATGTTCCCCTTGATACAGGAGAACTTACTCTCAACCCAGCTTTGCTTAACACTTTCAATCCAAACAATTCAAGAGAAAACGTCATAGAATGTTCTTATATTGTGTCTATATTGGCAAGTAACAATGTACACTGAACTCAGCAGGCCAGCTGTGTGCAAGGTACACTTCCTGTCATGGGTTTGAATCTTGATCATGACCGTGATCTAGTGTCATCCCCTCTGTTAACTGTGTACTAAAGTAGAAATACCATAATAATAATAATTTAAAAAAGCTGTGGAATCACATGTTTTTATAGAGGCCTAAAACATTTTACTTTAGATATGACCTGATGGGTTCCTCAAGGACCCAACGCAAACACAACTACACTAAAAGGCAAATGCCCAGTTTAATCATTAGGAATTTAAGAGAGAGAAGCCAATCTTAGTCAAGATAATAAATATATATGGAAATAAGTTTTACTAATTACAATAAGAAAAGGGGAAAGTGGCCCAAAATTAATAAAGTTTCAGTAAAATTTTGGAAAAATCTCACCGACATGGCCAAATAAGGGGGAAAGTTCAAATACAGAGAAGACTAAAATCTACCATTATAATCAATGCCAATCAATAAATATAAGTAACCCTATAAAACAACTGCATTTAGACCGAGGACAGTAAATATAAGCCAATAGGCCAAAGTTTTATAATAATTCTGAGTGGGGAATTTCACGTGTAAAATTGAATTTCCTGTTGAACTTTGATAAATAATTTCAATACCCACACAAAGAAATGTATGATGAATTCCGCTTACACCTAAATTTGTGGGCTGGAATTAAAAATAATAAAAATCCTAAAACAACAACATTTGACCCTCTAATGACAACAATCAAGTCTCTCCATCATAAAAAGGGCTGTGATACAAAAACATTGAACATAACAGCAAGAAGAAAGTAAAGCCAATGTGCAAAACACTGTTTGAAGACGACGAGGCTGCGTTTCTCAAAAGGACCTTAGTGCTGACTCATCTTTGTTTCATTCTAAGCAGGGATGGAATGTGAGGGGTACTTCAGTTGCTTATTTTTCATTAGGGTGGACGTATTTAGTGATTTTTGTGGGCAAGGTAAGATGCTTGTTCACCGCCCTTTTATCAGTGGACAATGATGACATTAGCACTAAACCAGAAACCAGACCCAGGTCATCCTCAGACACAGCTAAAGGATTACTGAAGTTTAAAGGCTGTGTTAAAATAGGCAACATTTACCAACAAAAGTTGTTCCCCATCCCTGCTCAACGTAATATTACACATCTACATTGCCTTGAAAAGTTGCCCATGTATCATCACCTTTAGAGCAGAGAGACATTGGCCAACTTTTTGGGCAACCGATGGACAATAGTGTCCAAGGAATTACCTCATTGTTGCTTCAATTGTAAAGAAATCTTAATGGCAAGAAACATTTCAATAGGCTTTTGACCCCTTGTCTGACTTTGTTGCCGCTTTCTGGGAGTGTTGCCCATTTACACTGCCCAAGAAATTGCCCTTACAGTACTGTGAAAACTGGAACAATAAGAAAAGAATCAAACAAGCCAGCTTGTCAGCCACCTTCACGATGCCCTCTGTCAGAAGAGCCAACCCTACCTCTGCCCCTACTCTTATCCCTCCTTCCATTGGCAATGTTTCCTTGCAGGAGAGAAGTATTCCTCCATCTGTCGTGTGCCTTCTTTTCATTATACCAGAAAAAGGGAGTAGTGTAAATAATACACAGTCCTTAGACACAGAATCAAATGCATGATATATGCAGCCACTAGCCCAAACCTGGACACAGACCGACTTGTTTCCCTCATGGCGCCATCTACATAACCAATCCCTTGCGTCCCTTCTACTAATCTTTCAGTTGAATTCATGTGGTGATAGAAAGTGGCACGTGAAAGCAAACTCACACTTCATCCACGTGATGTGACTTTTTTGGAGGGTTTATTTGGACAAACAACTCCCATTCATCAAATATTTTTTCTGCTTTTTTGTGACCCTGATCACATCCCTGATGTCTTAAAAAAACAGCTGCCCCTGGTACTCGTCGAGCTACCCTGTGGAGTCCCACTGAAACCAATAAACCAAGAGGAGCCAGAGCTACCTTCCCCCGTGGCCCATCACTGGTCCAGTAGGTGGCAGGGAGGGACTTTGACAAATGTCCTGTCACTTAACCATCCAGAAAATCTGACTGGGTGAAACTCCTGTCCATCATTCAACCAAGGCTGACTCTCCGTCACCTAACCAACCAATAAATGGGGCTTGGGCTGAATCCTGTCCACTACTTAAACCAACGGGAGGCAGGATTAGATTCCTCCAAGATGTAGAGAGGAGCGTTTCCCAGAATCCATAGAACTCCAGAAACACCTTGCCTCTCTTTGCAAGGGGGAATCCTCCAAGTTGAGAAGTGGTCAGCGCGAGTCTTTCGCTCTGGACTTCATTTGTGGATCTTCCAGTTCCTGAGGAGGTGAAGTTTCCAGGTTGGAGGGGTGAGAGAGGAGGTGGCGGGGTGGTCAGGTTGGAAATGGAGCCGTTGCCCCCCAGTGGAGGCCAGGAGGAGCCTTCCTGCCCCCGCCCTGCCCTCTGCCACCCATGCCTTCAGACCCGCAGACAGATACCCTGCAGAGGAGGTGACAATTTCTCATGACGACAAGATCAGAAACAAAGAATATACATGTGTGTGAGAGAAGGGTTAAAAGAAATAGTGGTTCCATCAACACAGCACAGAATAACATCACAACCAAGATAAATGCTAGAAGTAGAGGACATGTTATGGTTATGAAATACCACACCAAACCAACCATGTTATTTGTATTAGGGTCGTCTACTTCACACTCACACGTGAAGTGAAAATGACACAGCAAATTCCCCAGTCTTAAAAAGCGTCAACTGTTCAGTGACAATGATTTAGAAACGATCTAAAAGTGTTAATTACCTCTGACGAGTGTAAAAATGTGTAGAGATTAAATGTCACCTCTTTGTCTAATCTAGCTAGATGTTGGAGACACCATACAGTACCTCTGTTGCCTTTCCATGCACACACAGCAGGCAGAGTGAGAGCCTCACTCCTGGATCTCTGTCAGAGCCACACAGCATGCAGCCCTGTCATCCTTACTGTGGGCTGGGCCATCGTGGCATAGCGTCACCGATTGGCTGACTCCGCCGCCACTCGACACGCTGCGGCTGCGACTGGTCAGCTTCTTCAGCTCGCTGGCGAATGAGATGCCTTTCCTCTTGTCCTCCCGCGCCATCTGGAAGTAGGATACGTGTGTGTGATTGAAACGCGCCGACAAACACTGAGCAGAAACGTATGTAATTTTAAAAAGATTCTACTTAACCTTTATTCAACCAGGCAGGTCAATTAACAAAGACAGACAGCCAAAATATCTCGAGTGGAAGGAGATGGATAAATAAAATAAATAGTTTGACAGACATACACCATACAAGGACATTACAGCAAGATGGCAACAGAGACTAGATTCAGCAGACAATAATACATGATTAAAACATACAGCAGCAAGTTAAAGCCATGCAAGTAATTTATGGAGGTGTTAAACTATTATGGGAGGGCACAATACAGGGCAGGTTAGTGAGATGAGAAACTGTCCAAAATAGAGTTTTTGCAAGCAGGTACAAAGATGCAACTGTCCAGTTTGAGTGTCGCTTGCAGCAACAAGTAATTACAGCAACGAAGGCAAGTACAGATGTACAAATGCACACAAAGAAACACCTCGTCTTTACAGGGGCAAGTCTCTAGTCTAGTAAAGCACAGTTACCATGGTTACAGCTACCTGCTCCTTGAGTTTAAGGATAAACTTTCCCGCCCCCTTCCAGCGGCTCTGGGCTTGATAGACACACTCATGATCCAATAGGACACGCTGAAGGGGCTTGGCGGTGGACGACTTCTTAGAGCCCGCCTCCTTGGTCACTTCCTCCATTAGGACGTAGTCACTGGGGTTGGGGTTAGACAGGATGCTGCAGGAGTACTTGGCTTTTGACAGCGTCTGGCCAAAAGAGAGAGTGAGCAACAGGTTAAGCAACTTAGAGGTTGACTTCTGTGATGCCGTCTTGACTAGCTCCCACTTCCTGCTGCTACGCCTGCTGGTTTTGTATCCCTGGACCAGCTTGGAAAAATCTGAGCAGGTAAAGTGATCGGGTAACACCCTTTATCTCAACAATTACTGTCGAGGTGTTGCTGGACCAGGCACTTGACCCCAAACCACTCCAGCACTTCCCACGATTGTGAGGAACTTTGGATATCGCTAAAAGAGACCCAAGGGTGCTCCGCGAAACCTTCCCCACAGCTCCCCCTCGTCTCCTCACCTGTTGTATGATGTCCTGAGCAGTGCTGTAGCGTGGGGCCTTGATCACAGTGTGAGGCTGTTCTGGAGACACGTCATGGACCTGGACGAAGAACATATCTTCCTCTCCTCCTTCCCTACCTCCCACAGTCATCTCATCCTCCCTTTCCAGCACTGTGTTCTTCTCATTGAAGTTCTGGCAAAATAAAACCAAACAATCACAGTAAGAATCTACAGTGAAGCTGAGGGTACAGACAGATAATAGGAAGAATATGGAACTGTACACTTGGATGCCTCCTATGCACTGGATTTATTCTAACTACTGCAGATAAGTTTCAAAGTAGATCGGTGCCTATACCGGTATCTACCGGTATACGTCTGACAATAGAGCGTACCTCCTCTCTGGTTTTGAGGCAGATCCTTCCCACATATCCCTCTTCAGTGTGCCAGCTGTTGACCAGCCTGACCACCTCCTCCTCTGGCGCTAGGGGGCGATGCTGAGGACAACGCTTCACTTCGCTGCGCTCCTTAGAGAGAGGAAGCTTCTCCTCACACAGGAAGTACTCAGACGGATTGCCTGTGGACGCTAGGATCTACGGGAGAAAGAGAGGCAAAGCGTAGGTGTGACGCGTAGCACAATATTTATGTGTATGTGCTTCAGAGAGACGTAAGTATATATGAAACTGTCTTCCTCTCTCTGTCCTGTGTTTGTGTCCATTTGTGTAAAATATTATTTCTAAATGACTAACCGTGTCCAGTAGCTGTTTAGCGGTGGTCTGCTCCGTAACACAGACCACAGTGAAGGGTTCTGGTCCTGGAGCTCCATGCACCGTCACCCTGTGCTGCTGGGACGCTCGCTTCTCCTCTGAACTGAACAGCTACATAGAGAGCAGGGATCATGAGAGGAAACGGGTGATTTTAACTGATTATTTTTATGGCATTTCAGCGTTACTAGACACAGGGGTCCTAAACTTCTAACTATGTTATCCCAGAACGTGTGCTGGCTGTGTCTTACCATGGATGAGGGAATAGCGCCCCCCGTAGGACCTTCCTCTGTCCTGCGGCTGTAGATAAATAAACTGGACAGCTCGAGTGGCTCGTTGTGCTGTGTCCTCAACTGGACATGCCTGTAACCTGAAACACACACACACACACACACACACGTATTTAGACAATGCCTAAACACATTTTTTTCAACATTTCAATGTAACACCAATAAAAAAATCAAGATGTTTTGATGTACAAAACAAAAAAACATCTTGAATGAATTCTAGAAATACAACTGTATTCAGTAATATACCATTGTGTTTCAGAAATGTTTGCATTACAATAAAGGATTGTCTGATATTGACATGATCTGGTGTTAGACTATGGATACAGTGGCACCGGGGTGTTTCAACTTCAAATACAAAAATATACATTTTTAATTCATCAAATATCTGTTGCAGTCCTAATCCCAACACTTACAGGCATTCTTTCTATCTGAGGCTCCTACCTGGTTTAAGGGCCTTCAGAGGCAGGGTTCTCTGCGCGGTGGTCTGGGAACTGTTGTTCTCCACCACGGCAATACGTAAGAAGCACATCTCTTCAAAGTGCACGCTGAATTGAAAGTGCTCGCTCCACATGGGGTTGAGGGTGTTGCGGTGGATGGGCTTGGTGCGGAAGTGACAGCTGTCGATGGGCATGCCCAGAACATCGATCTCGATGCAGGGGCTGCCGGCGCTGTTGCCCGGGCACACATTCTGACCAGACACAATCTGGGGAGGGGAGATGTGATATGAGCTTTAAAAGCATAATACTGTCACATCATATGCAGCTGGAGTCTTTTTACATAAACCCTTGTCTCTGAATCAGGCTTAAAGTTCATTTGATGAAATACTTTGACAGCAGGTATGAGAGAACTTAAGCCAAGCTAAGCAACCGTCGGTGAGGTCACTCTGACTTGCCAACAGAGACTATTTCACCTTCTCTTTCATTCTCCCGCTCTCTGTCTTGCACACACACACAGTTTATGAGTGTAGAGAGCATCCTTCTATTTATATAATTGGTTTTACAAGATCCGTGTCCTCAAGGCCTCTGAGAGCAGGGTGCTGATCTAGGGATGAGCTGTACCTCTTAGATGACAATGATTGGAATAAACAGTATGAGATTCTTTACAACTGCTCATTGAAATCCAATTTGGCAACAGTAACCGGTTTTAAGGATTTTGGATTAAATATCAACAAAAATGTATGTCTAAATGATATGCTAGTAACCTGTGTGCTGAGGAAATGAACACTGAGATTTGACTACAGTTTTTATTAATGATACCATAGAATATGCCTGCAGCAGGGATGAGAACGGTGGTAGTCAGCTAAAAGAAACAGAAGCATCATGAAAAAATAGAATTGGTCATAGATTGCGGCAAAACTCCCCATCCACATTGCATCTAAATATTGCCTATGTATTATGGCATTAAGATGAGAGATTGTAGATCAGATGTGATTTTAATAATCTCATCCCACCAACACAGCTTCTAGATTTGGTACAGTTATGGTCAGGCTGGCATCGTTGCTGATATTCCACCCACAAGGTGCATATGAGCGATGATGAAAGATATGAAAGAGATGAAAAGGTCCAGCCGAAAAAAGCAATATTGTCACATTATATAAATCTAAATATAAAAATAGTTATTGGAGCTGCTTGAAAGGCATTTTCAGACGAACTGTGGCCACACAGCAATGCCATCTCGTAAAATACAATCTTTATGACCAAGATGTGAAATTTCACATTGAAATCATGAGCATAACTGTAGCCTGCAGAGTCAGTTTACAGTGCAGAGCTTTTATGAGGTCCTGTTCTCATTAACTGGGTGGCCTTAAGCACATACAGTCCACAATATAATAAAACTGCCCTAACGCTGCTTTATGGGCCTAATAGCAGTACAGAGCAGGTGCATCTGTGTGTCCAGTCAAAAATATTAGCAATTTTTAGACTACTACTACTAGTGATGTGATTCTAGTACTTTACATTACATTACAGTCATTTAGCAGCTTTTATCCAAAGCAATTTACAAAGGTGATAGACTATGGTTGACAATATGTGGGGATCGAACCCACAACCCTGAGACAGAGTCTCACGCTCTAACAACTGAGCTGTCCGGGCCAGACATTATAACAGATATATACATTAGCACTTCCCATCATCTGATCTTACCGTGAGGGAGTAGACGGCAGGGCACATGTTCTCCATGTCCCTCTCCATTGGACAGAACTGCTGGTATAGGTGGCAGCCCCGGTCCCACAGCACCGCCGGCTTCAGTACGTAGCCACACCCGCCATTGGCCTCAAACAAGGCAGTGTTCAACTGCATGGGCAGGTCTGGGAAGAACGAGGGAGGGGAGAATGAGGAGGATGGAGGGGGTAATAACCTCAGATGACACTCGACTGCTTGGTCATTTGCAGAGGAGGTAGGCCTTATATTATTACTGATTTTTTTAAAATGCAGCCATGTTTCCTGTTTAACTCCCATTGCAGTGTGATTTTCAACTAGACCAAAAGCCTGTGCAATAAACAAAACTTGCATTTGATCTACATGTACAGAAGTCCCTTCTTCCACACACATACAGTACATGATAAAGTTTTGCCTCTGGTATTGAAACTAAGTGGTCATTATCAATGCTAAAAAAAATACAAACAAAACATTTCATAGCAGTTTTCAAAATCAGATCCACAGAGCTTTGGAAAACAAATTTAAAAAACTGACACGGTTGGAGATTGGAATTGGGGAGGCAGAGAAAGGCAAGATGGGGAGTGAACTGAGGAGGAGAGAATAGATGAAAAAGACAGGGAGTGACACAAGGATAAAAAAGAAGAACAGGATGGAGGAGGAAGAGCTGTTATTGAATGTAATATTCCTTTTAGAGAACAGCTAACTTCATCTATCAGAGTTCAGAGAGGGAACACAGAGAAACCTTCGGGGCAAAGGAGAAGTAGGAAAACAGAAAGGCAAACAGACGCCTCGCTCACAACTCCTATTCCATTACATTAAGGTACACTGGAGGCCACTATGGGAGAAAATGTCTGATGATTTGGTGACAGTGATTATGAACATAATGCAAGTGGTCACCTGTGTATGATAAGGCTATCGCTTTGCTTTAACACAATGTTTAACATAAACAGCCCTCCTGCTCAAAAAGGAATTTGAGTCAACATGAAACTGATCGTCGGTAGATGCTGCATGCGCGACTCGTTCAGTATTGTGACCAGTAGGGGGCGCCACTGCGTTAGAGATACGACATACGTTGAATTTGACAAGATTGAATTGTGAACGCAGCAAGAGAGGGAGCATAAGAAAAAGAGCTAGACAGGGAGGGACGGAGTATACACAACAAAAGGAGAGAGAAGGAGAAGGAATTGGAGTTATTTGGATATGAGATTCCTTGTAAAGAGCATGACAAGCGTTAACTTTCCCTGTCAGTGTTCAGAGAGACAACACAGACAGCAAAGTATGCACTCCTAATAAAAACAGTCATTGTTTCACTAAACTTTATCACAAATTCCTTTGTTTCTGTTTGGGGAAAAGGGCTGAATTGGCTCTGGGCAATGGAAAAACAGCACCTTGCATTAAAAGGAAATTTCCACCCTCAGATACTCTTACACTGTTATTTATCATCAATCTGTGATGTTCAAATACATTCCAGCATGCCTTGTCTACTTCTACTTAAGTTAGTGATTTCCTACATTTCCCAGAATCCCTTTTGACAAACCCCAGAGAATGGGCGTGAACTTGTTGCTGCTGCATTCACGTCATGTCGGATGAAGCAGAAAGATTTCCCATTGCTCCAAACTGAAGCGTTCACGCGTTCAGCTCGGTGGGAAGCCCTTGGTTATTGCTAGCAGCTCCATAGTAACAACTCTTTAACAAGTGGCTTTGCCAACCAAATGAACTGCAGCAGGTATTTCTACTTAATCACAAACAGTCAATTGTGCAGGAGCACACTAGTGTGACTCTAACTAGTAATTATTTTTATTACCTTGGACCTTTGGTTCACAGCAGTCATGTTTGACACACTTTGTTATTTGTAAATTGCAAATTATATTTGTTTTTAAACAGCTTTTTAGGATGGATTTTTATTTAAGGCCATCCAGCCAAAAAATCAAAACAGATAACACCTTGTTATCGCTCAAGTCAATGCAACCCTGTTTTATCTTATTTATCGTTTCATTCATTTATTCTACTGTGTACTTCAGATTAAGTTGTTGCAATGCTGACAGGGTCTGGACTCCATTTACCTTTAAGGTCGGTATTAAATTGAATGACATCACCTTGCATTAAAGCCCCTCAGGACTGAATTCATCTGTGTAAAAAGTGATGTTAGAGAATAATGTGTTTTTTCAGATTTCAACACAATTTAAAAAACCAGCACTGAGATAGCTAAGGTCAAGCCTGAATCTCTGTGTTATGTAATCAATGTCATGTCATGTTCGACATAGTGTGGTATCTGCATGGTTCTGTATGTTTGCCGGTGAGCAAGGAAACAACTTAAAACGACAAATTCCAGCATGTGGTTTAAAGTATGTAGAGCTCCCTCCCATAGAAAGAGGGAACGGCGCTTGTCGTTACCGTCGGTCTGGTAGTTGAGGGCCACCAGATGAATCCCATGCAGCCAGAAAGGCAGAGGGTTGGGGTTTGCGGAGTCGATCCTGGTGGCGGCCGGGTAAGTCCTGAGCAGCTGGCACACAGTGTGCTGGATCAGCTTCTGAGAGTAGCGGCGGCACAGGCGCTTGGCGGCGTTCTCGTTGACGGAGGAGATGTGGTAGCACTTGGGCGTGCGGATGATGGCACTGAGAGAGGCGGGGGC
>CABFOQ010036672.1:2814-19142 GCA_900660455.1 Gephyroberyx darwinii | reverse complement strand
TCAATCACTTGCCCAGGTTTTCACAGCTGAAATTCAAACTGATAAGCTCCTGGTCACACTGATCAAGTTTCAAAGACTTCATATTTCCTCTTTCACTCCCCACCTTGTATAAGTCTTAAGTTTCTCCCAGTGTCTAATTTCATTTTTTCCCCATTAATTATTAAGAACAGCCTCTGCCCTCTCTGCTCCCACTGCAGTATCAGTCGCTCTTCTCCATTTATCTCTACTGTTTCTTAATCATGAGTTCCTTGTTTTTAGGACTAAGCGTGCCCAGCAGGTCTGCACCTCTCTGCCATCCTCTCTGGACCCTTGCACTCCTACCAAGTTGGGGCCTAGGATGGGGTGTAAGGTTACACCAGACATGCAGGCAGCCTGTCCTGAGCCCTCAAAAGTGACCTTGGCTTCTGAACTGGATCTCCTGGCAGAGCTGTACTGCACCTGCATTTCTGGTAATTGACCACAAGGGGGAGGTAAAGGGCTGGGGACTGGTAAGAACCCAGTTGATAATTGTCCTTCGTGCTCAAGAAACTGGAGGATTAAGTTCAAATCTAATAAAGAACTTTTATCTGTATAGTGCTTTTCAATATATTTACATACAATACAACAATAATAAAAGCCAATAATATAAATGTACCAAGATATAAACATGATTAGAAAGGAATAAATCAGGAAGTACAGTAGGAATAAAATGGGTAAAAACACACTGCATGAATGCCTATCTATACATGTTTTAAGAGGTGATTTAAAAGATGACACTGATTTTTACCAGCCTAAGCCCCTCCAAAAATGATGAAAATGAACTTTTGTTTACTCATCTCACAGAAAACCTGGTGCCAAACATATTCCTGGAGCTTTTCTTTGTGGTGCAGTTGCTCACGTCCCGTTCCGCCCCCGTCTCCGAAGACGACGAAGAAAGTGTGTGTGTGGTGAAACCAGGTTAATATCTCTTTCAAAAGAGTATTAAGTCATTTGTTTAAATGAAGTTAATCTAATATAACATGAACATATGAACATACAAACCCTGTTCCCTTTCACTTTTTCAGATGTTCTGGAGAGAGGTTACCTCAGACGTGTACACAACTGTGTATATTTTGCCGTGACGGTACTTGAGAAGCAGTTTCAGTGAGTCATACAATTGTTATGGTGTTGCCTCAGTGCTCTTGCATACTGCCACACGTGCAAACACACATAAGCTTTGGCCTCATCTGTTAAAATTTTGAGTTTTAGTTGTATTCATGTCATTTGTTGTCCTGTAATAATGAATCACTTTTCAAATTTGACTTGACTGTGTCCCAAGTTTCCCCTAAATGACTTTTCTGCTGTGCTCTGACTATCTCCGAGATGATTCAGAACCATGTCTTGTCATGTGTCAGGTTGGTAGCTCACCTGGACAAATGCACCTTGCGTCTGCTGGCGGAGAACGAGAGGGTGGCCTCGTTCTCTCCAGCTCTCAGAGACCGCCTGACTCAGGCCCAGGACACCAGCACAGCCAAGGTACCATACACATGTATTATACAGCTTCTGATGTGTACGTCAGCCTTGGAGTTGTTTTTGTATTTTGATTTATGTTTCCAATACTTCAAATTCAATGTTGGTTTGAATTGAGTAAATTGTTTTCTGTTTAACATCCAGTATGTGTTGTACATGCCACGCTTTTCTTATTGGAATCAGTTGTGCTCAACCGATTTCCTCAATAGAAATGCCCATAAACTGTTAATCTTGAAACTCCATTGTTGATGGAGCATATTTAAGATTTTTTTTTTTCTTTTGATGCCTTAGAAACAATTCTGATACCACAAGTTCAAGTTCTTTTATATTCTGTCTTTTTCTTTGCAGCTCTCTCCTTCAGGTTCCACTTTCATCCACTCAGTCCCGTTCCAGCCTGCCACTGACAACAGGTCCAACTTTAGCAGTGACAAGGCCTTCCACACTTTTAAAAAACAGAGGTATGTTACAACTCTTTGAAAAACTACCCTCTTATCATGTTTCCAATATGCTAGCTGTCTGTTTGACGTAGCAGCGTGGTCTAGCGCCCCCACCTTGGATCCTTTTCAAATGGCGGGTCGGATAAAATGGTGCATAGTAACCTTTGCAGTCGCACAGTGTGGGTGAGCAGAGGGTTCATGGTTCAAGAAAGGCTGAGTCCAAATGCTGTGCATGTGACATTTTTGCCCTTTTGTTCTCAGGGATGTTTTCTATGAGGTGCTGCGAGAGTGGGAGGACTTCCACAAGGAACCCGGGTGGAGCTTTGATGTTCTAGGGAGTAGGATCAGGTAAGGATCATGTGTTACTTTTCTCCTTTTTCTTTTTATTGTATGTTTTTGTTGTAGCATATGCTAGTACGACATCAACATTGTAGGTACCTGCACACTAGATCTGCCTTTCTTTCATGAGGTTCAGCCTTGCTGTATGCTCTCATTGTGCTCTCTCCTTTCAGAGGAATGGTGAGTCAACTGGCGTCTGCAGGAAACCACTCTCATTTCGCCCGTCTGTTCCTGAAGCAGCTTGTTCAGGTAGGTGCACGATAGGTGTAGGATGAAACACAAAGAATAAACATGCCCCGAGACAACTTTTTAATCACAGCAAAGAGTACAGATCTCGTGTTAAAACCCTTTGTTTCCGTCTAATGGACTTTTTCCCACACTGACAGGCAACTTAGATGAAGGAGACCCTGGCAGCTCTCCTAGCTGGTCCTCCCCTCCACAAGCTCTTTTTCCCTTTAACCTAAAGCATAGCACATCGCCCATGCTCATGCAGCTGTGCATATTAAGGAGCCCAAAAACATGAATTTCTTTCTCCAGATGTGTAAAGGCCCACGTGTGAACAGCTCTCCCGGGGACACCCCTGATGCCGACCTGCTAGGCATGCTGGGAGCAGACAGCCTGGGGCGTCTGAAGCGCCTAGAGGAACGTCTTATTCAGCCCCATGGCATCGTTGGCCCCTGCCCTCCCCCGTCCTTCCCTGGGCACCAAGAGTTCTTCAGGGACTTCCTGCAGACTGCCAGCTGGTGAGATGATGTCCACAAGCAAATGGCACCAATTACTGTATCATTACAAAACCATTTAACTGCCGCAGGTCATTTCAACACATATATGTGTCTCAGCTGCCAGCTGAACCAGCACCTTCAGGACAGCCTGTGTCAGCAGCTCCTCCAGCTGGATGAGGTGTCCATCCTGGGCCCTGCTGGGTCCATCGGGGAGGGAGAGGAGGAAGGAGATGGGGACATGGAGCAGCAGGTATATGGGTGTCAGATCATTCAGATGTATTGTCATCGTCTCCAGCTCCTTTATATTGGTGTCACTGCATACACATCTGCCCTGCTGAAGTGTCGTTGAGTCCGTGGTGCTCTGTTTTCTTTATAGTTGCATTAAAATGTGTTTTTCTCTCAGTACATTTCTTAGCTCATTTTTGTTGTACTTGTTGATTAAAGTGATACCATCACACTCTCTCTCTCTGTCTCTGCCTCTTCCTCTCCATTTCCTCCATCAGGATGAGAAGCAGCGGTTCTCCTCAGTGCTGCTCCTGGCTCGTCTCCTGGCCAAGTTTCTGGGATTCATCTCCTTTCTGCCTTACCAAACATCTGAAAGACCGTCCAGGGAGATACAGGAGACTGCTATAGCCCTACGCAGCAAGGTGAGCAGCAACGAATCAGCATTTACCTGCTCTACATGCATTTATATGAAAATGTTAAGATTAATATTAGTGTTCTGTCAATATGGGCATTTGAAGCTGATGCCAATCTTTAACATGTTAAATTCGACCATTTTCATGCCAAACAATTCCAAAAAACACCACACATTCCCCCAGAATCTTATTCTTGTCAGGGTGGAAAAGCCTCTGAAGTTAGAACATGGGACAGTAAAACTCTCCATTGAAACCACTACAGTATAAATGAAAATCCTTCAGGGTTTGCAGCTTTTTAAGCCAAAGTGACCCACCCCATCTATTCAACAGCCAGGGAAACTCTAGGATAGATTAGGCCTGGAAATGAAGAACACATTTACAGAGGACAAAATAAATGGGTAAATAAAATGAGCACAGAAAATAAAAATTGATGTAGTATCAGAGGTGGATGGCATTGATTGGCTGATACTAATTAAGGCCTAATATTGGCCTCATATCAGCAAACCAATATATCAGTCTAACCCTATTCATTACTGTAAGTGCTTGGAAATACGATCTGATCCATATCTGGTATATTCTGTTTGATTTGTTGCCTGTTTTGATTTCTCTTCAGATATAATGCATATCTGTTGTCAGAATATCTCCCTCTTTCACCTCCCTCACCCCCTCAGAGTGCTCCGGTGCTCGACGTGTGTGCTGTGCTGCGTAGCTGTGTGCAGAGGAGGCGCACCATCCTCACTGTGCCCTGGCTGGTGGAGTTCCTCTCCATGCTGGACTTCACCGGACCCCTGCTGCTCTGCTACAGGACAGCGCTGGGCACGCTGCTCCTCCTGTACAGGTCCGGCTCCTTTTCTGACTTGATCACATTTACACTTTAAATGTCCTCTATGATATTGCTGCCGCTGGGTGAAAACCTTGTATCTGTAAAATGTCAACTTTTCATGAAGTTGTTTTTAGCTTGTTGATGAGGCGTTTTTGACATTATCCAATGGGGTTTGAAGGGTTTCATAAGCCCAATAGGTCAGAGAAGCTTCTCAACCCATAGAGGACCTTGCAATCCTTTCACTGAAATGAAAACGTGAAAACCAAAATTGCAGTTACACGGTTTTTATACAACAATAGGCTCACACACTGCACAACAAGTTTGTTTCTCAGAGAATAAATCTGGTGAGTTTTGTTTATTTGACTACAGTATGAAATTACTGTGATACATTTATGAAAATGTATGAGGAGTATCGATACTGATAGCACCTGCGTCACCTGCACCTTGTGGATGTTGAGTCACTAGCTAACCTAAAATATTTCAAATGTTTCTACAAAGCCTCAGACACACGTTCTCACACGTTTTTAATATGTTTTATGCTTTTAGGGGAATGTTGCTGGGCAGAAATGGAGAGATGTGTTACCTAAACAAGCTGCTAATGGTGGCTGTATTGGGTTGGCTTTTTCAGGTGACACATAAAGTTGCTGTTTTACTCAAAATACTCACAGGTCACAGTCCAAATGCTTATGGAGCTCACTGTATTAGTAATCTATCAGAATCATATTCCTTTTATCCATTTCATCCACATGTAATTTGACTCGGTGTGTCTTACAGATCCCAGTGATTCCTGAGGACATTTTCTTCACCAGTGACTTCACTGAGGTTGCTAAGCTGGAGGACAGCAGCACAAGTACTCAGGGACTTGTAAGTGAAACATTCATTTCAACAGGTATTTGTCCATACGGTGTGCCACTGGTTGATCTTCCTGCACACTGAGACTTGTGGTTTATTTTCTAGGACTGCATTCCCCTGGTGGATCAACAGCTTCTCTATACATGCTGTCCATTTCTGGGTGAGTGGAGATGGTGTTTGATACTTTGACAGTGATATTCGCCGACATTCAGCCTTCCCTTATTTCCCTTCAGGGATTAAAGGGGTGTTTGTATTTGGAGCGGTTCATTCAAACTCTGAAGTTTACTCCTTTAGTTCTGTTTGGGTGAGATCAGTGCCGTTCAAACTTGGGTGCGCCACCAAACAGCCGTACTGAGACTGTCTGAAAATGTGGATTTCATTCTTCCTCCAAGCGAACTGTGATGCGGTTCATTGGAAGTGAGAACTTAATTGGAACCAGCTACAGGAAACAACCACAAAATGCGAGGTCTTTGTGTGTTTAAGGAGACTGATATCGACATCTGATAGCCAGCAGTTACTCATGCTTGGAACAAAATGAACCGAGGGCAAACCGCAGTCTCAGTTGATGCTCATATTCAGCTATTTCTTCATGTGGTATGAACACCAGAGAAGAGAAATTATAGCAAAGAGTGCAGACAAGTCCATCATCCCCCCCCCACCATCAAAATCTCTAACCTTGCAGAATGAAAGGTTACCAAATCCAAACTTGCGAGTCATCACACAATATGAGAACTGACTTCCATGTTTGATTGACAAGTTCACGTGGACCGCTGAGATGCTGAGATGTATGGGAATATACAGTAAATGCAGCAGACAGTTGTAACTTCCATACTCGTTTTCTAATAGAGAACATCATTGTATCAGCAGTGCTTCTACGTGTACATGTATGTAATATGTTATATGCTGTGTTTGTGAATGAATTCTCCAGAGAAGAGATGATCAACCAGGGAGCCAGAGAGCTGATATTAGGTTTATACATCATCACCACAAATGCACTGTACAGAATCTGTACTTGTTTGATCTCTGGTTTGATGTCCTGCCTGGTTTCTCATCTGTCCAGGTGAGTTTCGTAAGCTCCTAGCTGCCTTTGTGTCTGGAAGCGCAGCCAAGAGTGGAGGAATTATCCGCAAAATCACCCCCACTTCTGCTGAGCCCAGGGATACGCCAGCTACCAACAGGTCACAGCAGAAACTACAGGCAAGTCAACAAGAGAAGTAGTGATGAGAGAGGTGGAATAAGATCATTGAATTGCCCGGATGTGAACATGTGAACCATTTAAAATCACTTAAATACACATTTCTCTCTGAAGGTGGACCTTGAGCAAGCCTTCTTCCACAACCAGCCGCCGTCTCTGCGCCGCACGGTGGAGTTTGTCGCTGAGAGGGTTGGCTCCAACTGTGTCAAGCACATGAAGTTGGTATCCCAGAGCTGTTTTTACTTTCATCAGCCAAATTAACTTAAAATTGAAAAGGACTTCCACAATGGCAGGTAACCAACCTCCAGCATTGGTTGGTTACCTGTCTAAGTGGCTGATAGTATAGACAAACCTCCCACCCTATATGTTTCTTTGTACATGCACGTGTCAAATGTCTGCTGTTAATGTTACTATAACTGAACTGTAGAGTGTGTATGTCAGTATGTAGTCTGTGTGCATGCATTTAACTCTGGGTGCTTCACAGGGCTACGCTAGTGAGTGAGTTGGTGGACAGAGGTGAGAAGATGCTGAGAGACGGCCTGGAGTCGCCAAAGTCCAGTCCTCCAAAACTCAATGACTCCATCTGTGCTCAGCTGTGTGATGGGGGCATGGAGGCCTTGGCCAGAGCCACCAGGTACAATGCTGCTTGTATAGCTCACCACTAAAAGTCTTTATTCTAGTGCGTGTCCATAGATTTATTAGGGTATTACTATTAAGTTCCTTTGATAGCCTTACCTAGTTGCTGAAGCAATAGAATGCATGAGGGGATGAATGGAAGAGTTAATGACCATTTGATTGGTAAGAAAGGATTGATATTTGTTTTTTTAATGGGATATAATAAAAACTAAATTGTTTTTTGTGTTCTTCTCCCCATTAGTATTTCACTTCTATGTGGCCAGCTCTTCTTGATCATATGCTCTCATGTGATTCTGCAGATTTTGCAGTGAGAAGAGTCCAGAAGCCATAAGAGTTCTGCTGCCTGAGGAGACCTCCCCTGCTGTAGGTCCTATAAAATCAGCCTCTCCAAATACATAACCATGTCAAATGAATTCATAAAGCACTAAAACACATAACAGCTTTGTCACAAATTGCTTTACACAGCAAACAAAGGACATGCTTACCGTTATAACAAGGGAGAACAAACAGACATTTTTTATCCTGTTCTAGCTGGTATGTCTTGTTCCGTCTTTATGACCCAGAATCTCCCTGCAGGTCTTGACCACGTCTGAAAACATCACTAAACGCCTGGCAACAGAGAAAGCCTGCAGCTGGCTCTCTGCCAACATCACAGGTAGATGGGGAGGAGGAGAGTGGGTTACTTGACGAGCTAGAGGAGTACTTTTCTGTCATGTCATGCCCAGTCGTTCAATGCAACAGTATCTAGCTTGTCTCTTGCCTGACTCAGGCTCAGGCAGAGTAGCACAATGAACGGCTACTTGAACGGTTCCTGACACAGCAATGTAAAACACTTTGCTCTTTTCCTAAAAGCTGACATGCCTTTATCTTAATGCGGCTTGTGCTCTGATCTAAAAACAGCTTAAGCTCTCAGCTACAGCACATCCTCGCCATTGAAGACGATGAGAAAAAGCAACCAGCGCTATAACGAGAGGTTCCCATGGGCGTGCAGCTTAAGATGTTTTTTCTCCTCTTTTCTCACCATCAGCACTAATAAGGCGGGAGTGGAAGAGCAGGTTTGATCGTGTGATGAAGGCTCTGGCCAGCCCTGCAGCCCCAGACCTGGGGGATGTGGAGGGGGTCGGGGTTGAGTTTGCCACCCAGGAACAGCCCACCACCCCCAGGAGAAAACAGGGGGGTGAGAGACTGACGTCCTGCCCTCCAGACTGCAGCCACAGTGCCTCGCTGCCCTCTGACATGCTCATTGAGATAAAGGTATACCCTTGAAAAACCCTTGAAAGTTGTGACAAGATAACACAGCCTTAAATGTTTTCTTTAAATATGGCACCCGAGTTCATCAATGTGCCTCAGCTCTTTGGACCTCTCTCCATCCTAAGATCAACATTTCGTATCCTGAGGAAAATCCTATGATTGATATTTGCGTTCATATAGCAGCAGTGATTTTACCATGATTTCTTGACTTGACAAGATCATAACAAAAAAGAAAAACACCTATTTTGAGTCCTTGAATTTCACCAAAGTCATTGGAAAATCCTTGAATTTGATGTCTTAACTGTTAGGGTGTCATTCTGCAAAAGTAGACGTTTTTAAAATGTCACCAATTGTGTTTTATTAGCTTTGAGTTTGAGCTCAAGATCAAAGAAATACACACTTATGTAGTAATATAGTGAAGAAAGTATGAACTGGATGATGGGACTCTAAATGAAACAACAGTCTATTTGAAAGTTTGCTTGAATGTAATTGTCACTGGATTGATCCGCTGGTTGTGTGCAGGAGGTATTGAGCGTTGCGGTGGGCCCCAGGACTGACGAGGAGCTGCCAACGGGCTCTCAGCTCAAAACGTTGCTGGAGAGAGTGGGAGACACACTGGCCTGCAGAAAGGTACAGTAGAGGCACCCACACCACGAAGGGACTTGATGCTCTGTTTAACAGGAACTGTGGGAAATTACTTAGACTGCCTTAGTGTTGGTGAACTGCTACTTTCTCATCACAAAATAACAACTTTCAGATTAATCTATAAGTTCATATACAATAAATACACTGATTTTGTTGATTTCTGCCCTCACTCTCTGGTCTTCTCCTCTCTAGTTCTTAACTCCAGTGTCAGAGCAGATGCTGCTGCGCTCCACTGTCCTGCTGGCCTGCAAGCTGGGTAAGAGCCAGGGCTGTGAATGATAAACTCATGAGTAGTTCATTTTGGTATTATGTGTCAGCTGTTTTTGTTTTGATTTGTTGGTTTCCTAATAACTATTTCCCAATGGTGCTCTGTAAATATTAGTACTTACTATTTAGGTTATTGTTGGATTACTTTTAAATTGTTTTGTGCTGCTCAGCTGCAAGCCACATCAAGTCTGCTTTGCTTGGGTTGATGGACAGTATCGTACTGTGTAACAGAGTGATTGCCTGTTTTCTATGTGTGGTCAGTGTCTGCAGAGCTGCCGGTGCTTTGTGTCCCGGAGGACAGTGGAGGCAGTGAGGCTGCTGTGGGTTCTGGTCCAGGGTCTGAGCCTCCTGTCAGGTCGGTGCTGGAGCAGCTTGCTGAGCTGTGGCAGAGAGACTGCTGTTCCTCTGCACCGCTCCACCTGCTCTTCACTCCACTCATGGTCACTGCTGTGCTGAGGGCCAGCGACACCAAGGTACTACTACTACTACTACTATAATTATTAATGGTACTACTATGACTATTACTATTAGACTCACCTCTTTTATCCCTAGACAGTCTCTGTATGCATGTAAGGCCTTCTGTAGACCCGTTAAGCACATCTATATTGAGGCTGGGAGTGAAGGAGGCGGAAGTGACATTTCCCTTTTCTTTAAATGACTGCATCCTCTTTATTCCAAAAATAACATAGGAACCATTCACACTTTTACAGAGATTAAGGGGAAAAAATCATACTGAAAAAGCTATTAAGTGCATTTGCACCAATTTTGTTTATCTGATGTTCAAAGAGTTCAGTGAGAGCTTTCCAGTGATATATAATACTCATTTTTGGCCAAAATGTCACTGAAACCCTGTCATGCATTCCTTTGCTTCTTCAGTGGAACACCTACCTGTTCCTGGTTAGACGGCTGGTCGACAAAGGGCTGCTGGGAGAGGAAGAGGTGACGTCTCATTGGAAGAAGCTGTCAAATCTGGCTCTACCAGCGGTGAGGGTCTCTGGTTTTTCATCTGTCTTTTGTCCTCTCTGACTGTTTTCCTTCCTTTGCCCATTACTCTGTCATTCTCTCTCATTTCAGGATTTGACAGAGAAATTTCAGCTGCAGTGTCAAAGGCCTTCCTTGCCTCTGCCTGACTTACAAAGCCACATGGACATGCTGCAGGTCTCGAAACAGACAGTAGAGGGAGCTACTTGACCAAATGAATAATGCCCAAGATACCCTGATCACTACAGTGTTTTACATTTCTGTGTTGTTGGGAAAGGCAGATCTGGGTAACCTGTCTTTTTTCCCAGTTGGTATTTCTGCATAGCCTGTCGCAGCTACTACACATTCAGCCTCAGCGCAGGCTCTGCAAGCTTCAGACTTTTGTTCTCCACCTGTGACGTGACAGCCACCTTTTTAAGACCCCCCCAGCTCTTTTGCAAAGGTGCAAATGAGAACCAGAAAGTCCTGCCACTCAGGATTAGTAGCCAGGGACACATGGATGACCACATGCACTTACTCCCTAGATCTGGGGAACCATCAGGCACACAAACCTGGATAGATGATTTTGCCAAATGGGAAATATGAAATGATTTTTTAACACAGTCAGGACCATAATAGATTAGTATCAAAGACAGGACAGCGACAGTGTCAAGACCAGGGGCTCTTAAGGTTTTGCACCCTAGGACCCAGACTCATGACGACACACAACAAACAGAAATACTTGAAAACAGTATTATTGACCCATTGGGACCCGTCAGGCAAACCGTAGTTTAAGAGGCACTGCTCTAGACAGTTAGTAAAAATGCTCTGGAAAATGTGATGTTTAGTTTTGAGGCCAACCAGAGAAAATAGATGTCTTTAATTTAGTATGGCACTTTTCACACATTGCCTTTGACCGCCGGTACTAGTGATTGCATGTTTTTTCATGAACGCAAGACTGCATTTGTGATATTTTAGTTCATGTTGAACTTGTTATATCCTCTGCTGCTTTTAAACTGTAGTATTTTTTATGTCATTACAAAATAAAATTATAATAAAGATGTATTAAAGTAAAAGCTTTCATTGTGTATTGCAATGGAGTGTGTGTGCAATTTGATCAGAGTTATAAAAATAATAGCTATCCTTACGAGGTGTCAATTCACTAAACCCTAAGGTATGGCAAAAACCTTGGCTATAATATTCAATATTTCCTACCAAAAACTTCCAAACCTTACTATATTGGCTAAATTCCTGAGGACAAAGATGACTGACAAAATATTTGGTCAGTGTGATGAACCCAGATGGGAAATGTCTCAAACATGGCTTCCAAATAGATTTCTGCCAATTATCTTTGCTTTCCATTATAATGATAAAAACTCATATCAAATTTGAGCTCACTTGACTTATGACAAGTACCACACCCAATTGATGCCCATGTATTAACCCACCACCACCACTCTGGTTCCACTAGAAAAATACTTTTTTTATTTTATTTATTTATTTTATTTGCTTGTTTTTTGGGAGAGATACTCGGGGGTTCGTGTTCGCACTGTAATGTAGAGACATTTAAAAAATAATAGACATGAAACAAACCGTAATAGATTTGAATGTGGTAGGAGGAGTAGCCCTCAGCCCTGCCTCTCCTCCGCGGGCGGGCTAGCAGGAAGTTTAACTCTACAGTTGAGAGTTTTGGGGAGAAGCTCGCGAGCCGGGTGGAAATGGCGTGAACCACAGATGTCAAGACAATTTTTTCCCCCCCTTCAGTTTTTGATCGGATAAATATGCGAGAAGACACAGTGTGCCCACATGGGTAGTTTCCATCTCCGAGGCCGTCCGCTGAGTTGCGCGTGAGGAACCCTTCGCGAGGGATCATCATGGCAAACGTGAAAGTTGCCATACGAGTCCGTCCGCTCACTGCGAGGTAAAAGAGTTAGCTAATGAAACGACTCTGGTGTAAAAGGACAGCGGGGTATCTAGTGATGGTACAGTCGCCTATCTGCTGCAACTTCTCCATTGCTCTGAACTGTTGTCGCCAGTGTTGCCAGCCTTGGGAATTGACACAGTGAGATCCCAAACACAAACTTGTCTTATTGCTTGTTGTTGGTTTATAATGGTCAATAATGTATTAATAATACTCTCATGAATTATGAAATCTCATGTCAAACTCGCAAAACTTCTTAATTCACTTTAACCAAGTAGTGGGACACATGGGGAACATTGACAACTGTGGCTGTCACTGGCATTGTGCAGCACAGGAGTGCGCGCGCGCGCGTGTGTGTGTGGGGTAACACACTGGGTTTCTTTACATTAAAACGGGTTTCTTTATTAATGCTCAGTATGATGGTGCATGCACATGATCTCACAGGCTCCTATAAAGTAAAAGTATAATATGTGTTATTACACTGATTGCTTGTATTACACTACACTGTTAATGTCTTTGTTCCTGTTTAGTTGGTTGTTCCTGCTTGTTTGATGAGAAGCATTCATGGAAAAAGTTCCCCCTATTTTACAGTGCTGTAAAATCCAGTGTTGAAGTAGCAGACTAACACAGGGAGGTTGTAAAGTTACCGTGCCCCACTGGCGCACCCCACTACTTTTAGGGCCAAATTGCTGCAACGTGTTGAATTACAGGAGCGGGGCCAGAGATTTGAGATATATAGAGAGGATTAAATTGAACCACGGGCTGTTTTGCCAGTGTACTTTGTCTACTACAGTATCATGACAAAGCATTGTTCAAGCTGTGAGGCCCGGACAATGATTCTTTCAACCGGTCTTCCTGGGAGTTTGCATAAAAAAAGACCATCTGATACCTAATGTTCACTGTCATGCAAATCTGTGCTTCCTGGTGCTGGTTCTGACGGCCCGGCGACCCTTCTTCCTGTTGCTCTGCACGTGAGTGGATTCATCTGAAGTGATTTACAGACATATTTGGATAAGCACCTGCTGCGACACAGAGATATCATTACCGAGGGCCCGGTCAGCCCCATTTCTCCTTGGGCCTGGCATAGACGTACAGTATGTTGTTTTGTTGTTTTCAGTTGACCAATAGGCTTGTGCATGCAGCACGGGCCCCTCGGAGAGTGCAGGCAGCCTCCACATGTGCAAGAAACATGTCAGCCCAGTCATGAAATTACTCTTTTGGTTTGTATCAAAACAGAATTTGGTTTTTTTTTTACCATTTTCCATCCTCCAGCTCCTCTCCTCCACGCTGGTTAGATCCTGAGATTGAAGGCTGTGGTTTTGGGTTGTGCCTTTGCTGGGGTTGGCAAAATGAGTCCCGCATGGCGAAGCAGTGGGAGAGCTGACGATTACGACAGTCTCTGTGTCTGTCCGTTACCCACTACAGAGACGGCAGCGTTTGCCGTCATTATCGCTCCAGGAGATTAAAATTCACTCCGCTCCACGCTGGGGCTGCCTCCAGTTTCACTCTGTTGCATCAGATGTGCTTGGTCCAGCTGCTGAAGCGCACACAGCTGACCTTATTACACACACACAGACACCACACACACACACATACACACACACACACACAGAGTTTTGTTCTGGATGTGGACCAAGCTGCCTCATCAGAGTCTCTGTAGAGAATGTGGGTCTGTTTTCATTTGAATCGAACTGATTGTTGTCACAACTCTCGATTTCTCTCTCTCTCTCTCACACACACACACACACACACACACAGATACAGATGCATTAACTGTCATGTGATGGTCTTGTGTCAATTGAAACTAGCTGTAATTTGTCTGGACTCCCTCTCAATTACAACAACAGCAACAAAGACCATCTATTGTTGATAACGTAGTGATTTGAAACCGGTTTGAACATTTTTGGATTGGGTGACACTGATCAATACTGATAGGGCCCCTTAGATCTTTTCTTTTTGTTTCCCTGACCTGAGGCCTTTCCTGTCATCACATTTCCTCACTCTTCCTAATATGGATGTTTACCGAGTTCACTGTGAAGACATTCGTTCTTGTTCTTGCCCACAGGGAGAGTGTGGATGGAGGAAGGCTAGCTGTACAGGTGGAGGATAAGTTTGTGAGGATCCGAAATGTGAAGGTGAGTATTTCACACACACCAGAGTCCCAAACAGTGTGTGTGTGTGTGTGTGTAGGTTTGTTCAGAGGGTATTTATCTCAGTAACAGGATGTTTACAGTCTTGGATCAGCCTCTTCCTGCCTGATTCCACTGTTGTTTACTATAAGTGTGTTGGGCCTACCCTCACACACACACACACACACACACTCTGAAACACTTGGACTGAGGGACCCTCCCTGTCGAACACATGCAGTCACACACTCCACAGCACACCACCGATACAAACAGCAACACAACAGCACACTTCAGCTGCTCCTGAAGCCTCAGTGCTTCTAACCAAGAGCTAAAAAGTTTCAAGCTAGTTGAAGAAGTTTTAGGAAGCAAAATTGAAAACATCAGAAAAGCTTCCTGATATATCTTTGGTACTCAGTGAAAGCTGCATCACCGTTTGAAGCAATAGCTGTTTAGCCGCGGCGGTCTTACCCTACCACTACATTTACAAGGAAACAAGCATTTTCGAGGCTTACTGCTGGTTCACTTTGGTTCAAAATGTTTAGAGTTTTTTAAGTCAATTCTAAATGTGTCGACATGATTATCCAATCTTGGTCTTGGAAAGTTATTTTCGCTGTCAGTAGGTATTTAGAAACCTGCTCTGCCAGGCGGCTGAATGCCTGACTTGTCAGATTGGTTCAAGCTCCATTACCACAGTTCACATGCAGCAACGCCGAGCCTGTTACTGTCTCTTGGTAAGCTTTAGGGGAAATGTTTGCACTATGTTGAAGCTTTTTTTGAGGATATTTGTAGACGGTTGACTGGATACAGACGTAATAAACCTGTTGCAAATTTGACATCACATCATAACTCAAAATGTTAGTCTCCTGTCTTTACAAGTACAAGTCATAAAATATGAACAGCTTGGGAATCAATTTGGCTGACAAGTTCGATCACACGTTGCTAGTTACAGTACTGCCTCCTGTGTTTGCGTTTGGACTTTTAAACACTGCAGTATAGAGAAGAAGAAGTGGGAGGAGGAAATCTGTTACAAACGATGTGACGGGAGACGAGCCACATATGGCCTCCTTCTGTCGGGGAAGGGGATCAAGACTCCGAGGCTCTCGCCGGTCCCGTGAGAACAATTATTTATGGAAAGTGGGACAGTGTTGGAGGAGCTGAGACCGGGGGAAAAGGGGTGGATGTTACAGGACAATAAAGTTGAGGATCATGAAGTAACACAAGCTGTAAAGACCTACCGAATTGAACAAGAGACTAAATGTGAAAAGGGAAAAAGATAAATAACGTTTAAGAGCTAACAGAGGGTCGCCTGTGGCCGGTGTTGCTCTTGGCTAATGCCTCATATTGCAAGGCCATTGTCTGGTACCATAACAGTGCCGTGGGGCTAAACAATCATGCTTTCAGGCCAGGCGATTGGCTGAGAGGAATGGATACCCAGAGCTTAGTGTTGCCCAATGCTGCAATCAGACACAAGAAAGGTTATTTGGATAGACGATGGAGTCAGGCTCTGTGTCGAAGTATGAGAATGACCTTCAGGCTGCCCTACCGACGTGCCCTTGAGCAGGTATCACATTTAGTATCATCACATTTAGTATCACACTATTATGATGTGCTTATGTGAGATGTTATAATGTAGTTCATTTATATAGTTAAAGGAAAAGTCCACTCTAAAACATTTGAACACTGTTAAAAAACAGTTATTGGAGATGTATCTTGCATTTCTGGGCCAATTTTGTTCTTTGGTGGTGTTTTTTTCTCATTCCCACTGGCAAAAAGTAGACGATGTGATGTCAGGTTGAGATATTTTCAGTGCAGCTACAATTGAGTATCTAAAACTAATCAGGTTTTGGTGTCAGTCCCTCAGAATCAAAGAGCAAGGGCTTCTGTCTAGACCGACGTTCAACAATCATACAGGGAGAAAGCCATCATAGAAGAGGCAGAGATACTAATTTCTCCACCAACAGCAGCCTCAATAGACTAGAATGCAATGCAGCCACAAGACATGTTGCAAGACACACCCCAATGTTT
>CABFOQ010036671.1:0-16344 GCA_900660455.1 Gephyroberyx darwinii | reverse complement strand
GAGATCCTCATTCCATCTTCCTCCACTCATTTATCATGTATTTTGTTCACATTCTTAAAATATTCTGAGTTTTGTAAAGCTATGTGACTAAGTGGTCTAAAGTCTAGGGTTTGGGCTATTCTGACAGAAGTAAACACCTGATCTGTCGAATCATGGGTGGCCTCGTGTCAGACTTCTTAAACTGTCACCTTCCATTTTCATCACTTTGTGTTGGTTGGTGCATGTGTGTGAGTCATTATCTCCCAGAGCCGGCCGACCTGTGGGGTGTGAGAGACGTAGTGGCAGCGAAGATCAACTGTGTGGTTGGGTTTCTTTATACTCAAGTCAAGACTTGGCAGTCTATGAAGAAATGGTTTTGGACTGAGTACTCTAGAACTGGCTACAATTTCAAACTAATTCATAAATTTACAAATGTGGAAACCATTTATACAGCAGGACTGCGCACGTGTTAAGACACGGTGGCTTTTATAACCATTTTTTAATTTCACTCCCCAATGCCTTTAGAAATACCAAACTGCTATCCATTTTTAGGTGGTTTATACACTCTGTTTTTCTGAGGAGCAAGTTGTGATGCCCAGGATTTAAAATGTATACCAACATTTCTCTGCTAAATGAAACTGAAAGTGGTGGTCTTAATATAGCGTAGTTAGTTACAGCTAAATGCTGTCCCCTTGTGTCAGTCGCTGGACCAGGTGGAAAACACTCCAGCAGTGTGTTCAGTGAGTCTTGATTAGTTTACAGTAAAAATGTCCTCAAATAAATACTTATTTTTTACTCAAGTTATGTAATTTCCTCATTCTGAGGGTAATCTACATGCAATTTTATTTGTCTTTAGCCCTGTGAAATGTTTTTCACACATCCCATAGTATGACTTGTAGTATGACAGTATCAAGCTGGCTGTATGATGATACAATACCGTATTGCACAGATCATGAAATCTGGGGAATCCTACATCAGCATGTGCTTACATTATTTTCCATTGACTGGGAGGTACAGGGCTTGAGTGTTATCAAAATGAATGCACATATCAAAGGAAACAAGCTTCAGTGACGTCTTGTTGAAATTATGGAAAGAGATAATGAGGGTTGTCCCTTTACATAGAAACTACCAAACACCCTTATGTGGACACACAGCTTTTGTATTTCTGCCTTCACATAGGGCGATGGAAAGCAAAGGCTTTTAATAAATCTAATAGCGTGGGTGGTAGCTAAGCTGCTCTGTTATCTGCATTTACATTCAACAGCACCTTGGACCTCGGCACAGTCTGAGCGGAACCTGCGGTGGTAACAGCTAATGAAACAAGCTGTGAGACAAATGGGAGGCTGTGACTGAGGTTTGGAAAAGAGGTGAAAAAAAAATGAAGAGATTCTCAGATGTAACCTCAGTGGCTTGGAAAATGTGTGTCTGGGTTGTGATGAGTAATATATATGTTCCAACAACCTTTTGGCATCTCTGTGTTGTGATGTAGGTCAATTAGGTCAACTGTGCGTATGGTGCAGAGAGGTCTTATTTTTCCCCGTCAGATTCAGGAGGGCGCATTCTTCGACAGCACACGGCAGGGAGGGTCCCTCGGTATTAGTGAATCATTATGTGTGGGGTCCCGCTGTTATCATAATACCTCTCACTTTCACTTCATATCCAGGGTTTAATGGTTGGCTCACGGTTATAAACAATAATTCATAATTCTAAATTAATTTGCTCTGTTAAGCCTTTGAGGCATACAATACTCTTCTATTTTACTAAAGGGCTGTAAAAGACCTCTTCATATACAATATATACAGTATATCAGTTATTTTCAACAGCCATATCTGAGTGGATTTAAATACAAATTTGAAGATATCTCTAAGGAGTCACAAAATCCAGTCTTTTCCATGATGGTGCCACAGCTTTTCATGAATTAAAGTGTAAGAAGTCAAGGTCATATGATCAGATGTAAAGCTGCAGAAAGATTCGCAGAGATGCAAAGCTGAAAAAAAAAACATGAAATTTTACACAAACCACATCCCATGACTCAGACTTGAATGTGTCCATGTGATATACAATACACTAGTTAGTGGTGACAGGTGATGGGATTTTACTGGCATGTGACTATAAAACACAATTTTATCTGATTGTGTTTTTGTTTCTACATAATTCATAACTAAATGGATCTATTGTGTGAAAATCTTTATCAGGTCTTCAAAATGAGAAAATTATATATCATATATATATTATATTATTAAATAATATTCAGATTGTGTTTTTTGTACTTTTTTTCAAACACGCAATGAGCAGGCACCTTTTCCAGTTTATCAGATTTCATTGATTTATTATTGTAATAAGCAATAAAAACATTCTGTACATACATTTTAGTGATTGATTAACATTATTGTCTTAGTTCACTTGGCACCATAACTGGTCACACAGTGACATACATTCATTGACCTGTCCGTGGCATTTTTTTAAATCTCTATCTTAGGTGTTAAAAAACAAATAAATAAAACATAAATATATAAAACACCCAATAAACATATTCAAAAATAAATCAGTAAATAAAGCATCGAGTAAAAATTAAGGCACATAGTGCAGTGGAAGGATTGACAGACAAATTGTTTGAGGCTTCCTGCCAAGAGAAAGTTCTCTAATACATTTTCGCAGCTCAAGTTCAAAAATACCCACTGAGTGCAATAACGAAACAAAGAAAACATTCCAAATAAAAAAATCAATAAAGTAATTTTGTAAAACCTCTTACAGCATAGCTAAGTAAAATGTACTCCTTGATAATAGCTATCTGAGAAGCAATGAGAACAATCCAGCCCTGTTTTCATAACATATGAAATATATTAGATTATTTTTTAAGTAAAGGGGAGTGATGGAGACGAGGGTTTCTACCCAGACTATGGGTAAATGTCAATCCACCCATTGACATTGTCTTCATCACTCTTCTCACTACTCTAACTGAGACAGTTAAATGATGAGTTGACCTGACGATGCAAAGGCAATGTGCGGGGTTTGTTTCTAATACTTGGACAGGTAGATGAGACCCATGTGGGTCTGGTGGGAATAGGTACTGATGTTGGTTCTCGGGCTGATGGTGACCACTAGGGTGTCTCCGGCAGACAGCTCTTCCACCTTGCCCATGAAGCCTGTGCTGGTGGATGAGTTTGGGTTAATCATGCCCTCTAACAGAGTTTTGGTCTTTGTTTTGAGGCTGACCTTGTACACCGATTCAGAGTTTTTGTCCACTGTCACCTGAAGACACAGGAAGTAATATCCATCCTGTTGTATGGTCAGATTTTCTTTGGCTGTGGCCTGGTCTTCTTTCTTCTCTTGCCATTTGATCTTTTCAGTCACAGGGTTGTCTGTGATTGACATAAGCAAAATTGACATTAGCTGTGAATAATCTGACAGACTACAACAAACTTTATTCTTGGAATTATATTCTGTGAATAGTCCATGTTGGGGAATAAGTTTCCTATGCAACAAACATGTATCAACTAGGCTGTAGATTCTTTCGGTTTCATCACTGGCCACTGCATTTACTGTATATCCGGCAACTTGCTCAAGGTGGCCTAGATCATTGCTAACAACTTGAGAATCCTTCCTGCTGCCATCATTTTATCATTTATTTGAATTATGAAGCAACTTTAAATAGGGCAGTTATACCTGAATTGGCATGAAAGCTGAACACTGTGTTCAAGCTTTTCTTGGGCTGTGGAAAAAAGAGTAGAAGTATTATTCTCCAATCAACTATGGAAATGTTACAACATTACATGCACTGCCAACATGTCTCCCACACTGACACAAAGAACAGCTGTGTGTTAGATTTTCCTATTTGATGGTCAGACCTTTGCCTCCTTTGTAAGAGAAGAAAGAGAGAGAAATGACTTCAGAAAGAATATGAAGAGAGACAACAGTAAAAAAAACAAAAAAAAAACAGTTAAGTTGCATTTCCCCGAATGTGTCAGTGACGTCATTGTGCTTCCTCCAAGAGGTGAGGATGGTGGTGAGACAGTTTGATAAGAGTACTGAGAAACAGAAAGAAAATAGGACTAATGTGAGATATCAGCAAGATATCGGAATGGGATGGCTGCAATTTTCCATTGTAGATCAGCAAATGTGCTAAAATCAACCTGGTCATCAAACACCATTGTATTCACATCACAAAGAAAATGAGTGCTTAGATTGTTGAGCCATGGATCATGTACAGACTTCACATACAGGTAAATGGGACCAGTACAAACTGTTAAACTGGTCAGGGTCAACTTACTGATGTACTGATGATGTCTGTGGTTGGCACTGTGGGTTCTGGTGCTCCACTGTCTCTGCTCTGAAACTGAAGAAAGAAAAAGAGAAAGAGAGCCACAAAACATGCTCATATTAAAGTGTTTGAAGACAGTTTCGAAAACCCATGATTGTGATTTGAAACCAAAAATAGTATCGCATCCAATTTGTCAATAAGAAAATCAAGATGCCATTAGGTCAAGTTATGAATGGCATCAGATTAATCAGATTATTTAAATCAGATAAATCTAAATATTGTTATTTGCAAAGCATTTGCTGAGCAGATGTATAATTCCAACTGATTTATAATGATTATTTATTACTCTTATAGTTTCTACATCATAGCTCTTGCTGTTATATAAGGAATGCATCTAAAACAAGCATTTCCATCTCAGCACTAGACAGAAGCCTTCCTTATTGGGAGCCATGACAGGAGTCTGTATTGTAACCAGCTATAGACCACAGACTGAGGTGTCTCTCCAACCAGCTGTGCTGCTACTGAAACCACACAAACAGCAGATGCACTGCACAGGTGTTTCCATAGCAGATTTACATAGCTATATTGACACTCATGCAGTCAAATTCCAAGAATTGGCATGACAAAACACATGCTCTATACCAGGTCTGGATTGTAAATCAGGATCCAGACTACTAGATCCAGACTACTACTAGATTTAGACCTGGGATGACAGGTGAATACAATTAACTACCTGGTAGTATAAAGAACCAGCACCCTGAGGACCCTGAGGACCACTGCTCTATACCCCATTGAGTAAATATGTTCAAATGCAGAGGGGTTAGGATGTAACAGGCCACTGAAAATAAGCCAAGTGTGCATCATTCTTTATGACTTTAAGGTGCTCTTAACACTTGTAGGCTACATAGTGTTATAATCATTGTTGAAACTAAAATAAAGGAGGTCTCACCGAGCGATGGTATCCTGCTGTAAAGTAGAAGGTGATGAACGCCACCTGACTGATGGTGAGGATCATGATCCATGGCAGGAGGACATGGATCAACCGATGCTCCATAGGCTGTGGCATCATCAGTCTGGTGGCAGAGCTCAGAGCAGCCAGAGCCCAGGGAGTGCAGGAAGAGAGATGTTCAAGAGCTGACGGCTGTCTTGGTCCTGAGAGTTTCCTCTGCTGGGTGTTTGCTTCCTGAGATCGGTGTGTGCATGTGATGACGGTGTGTTGATGTCTGATTGAGCTGTGCTCCGCGCGTCTGAGTATCTGTTGAGCAAAGAGAAGTCCAAATGATGGTGTGGTACTTTCCCCTGTACTTTAACAAAGGAAAACACAGCAAGCCCAGATGATATCTACACAGAGGGGATGGCCCTCCTCTCCTTCTAACCACAACCTATATAGAAAGGGGGAACAAGACTCACTACCAGGGAGAACAGGAAGGAGTGTAGAACTTTGACATGAATCATATACTTCCTTCTCAATAATGCTTTCGGAGTGACATTGTTGTGGCATTTGCTTTGCTGATGGAGCAATTTGCCCGTTTCCTTTTTTTCTGTTTCCATTTCCATCTGCTGGAATAAAAAAGTATGTATATGTAAAGGTGTATATCTGGCAGATACATATTCTATTATTTTCAACCATAAAGTACATAACATATACAGTATGCTCCATAAGTAATATGGTATGATATGTGATGTTTTGGCTCCATACTCGTATTACTTTGGATGTGAAATGACATAATAAGCACGATGACACAATTATTTTGACCATCTCTATGAACAACTGTAACCATGTTTGGCACAGAATTACTCTGGAGCAGTATGAAATACATGAGTTAGGGAACAGTTCAACAAGATCTGAGATCATTCATTCAGCCTCGAGTCATTATGCTCCTCCAGAGCTTCCAAATCAGGACATTGGATTTGTCTCCCTATTCATTTTTCTACTGACCTCTTTGGAAACAAGCACAGTAACAGCAGTTATGGGCTGTAGAATTATAGAAATCATTGCAGATTATGAATTTTCATTTATGTTAAAAGTGACCTCGCTGTGTGAAATCTAAATCTGTCAACATACACACAACATACCATATCAGAGGGACTGATGAAGTGTTCAAGTGTTCAATCTATCTGTCTAATAATGCCTCATCATCATCATCTTTATCTCATCTTACATCCAAAGGAGCAAGAATATGGAGGCAAAGCATCAAAAAGTGTGTGACCAGTTACTTATGGAGCTCATGATATGTCAAGATGTGTTGTTTACTATTTGCATTTCTTAAAAATTCCCAAGTGCATGTCGAAGCATGTTGAGGACAGTAGATGTGGTTTCAGTTTCTTAGCTAGTGGTTTACCTGGGGAAAGTTTCATAGCAGAGCAGAGCAAAACAGGACAAGCTTAAGTTCAGCTTTTTGTCATCAGTTAGAACAGTGGACTCAAATGTAGACTATTTATATACCTGTGATGTGGTCGTGCAGGGCACTAACAAACAACAAGCTCAGACCTGAAAACATAATCCATTCTTAGTGCATGGTGGCCTCTAGTAGGTGCACTGCAGAATAGTATGGTTTTAGAAAAATAATCACAGAAGACATGGTTGGGGTGGGAATTGCAGAATTGAGAGTACTTTATCTGACTGTGCACTTTTGGGGATTAACAGTATCAGGCCTGTGTGCATGTTTAAAGGATGATGAGATGTTGGCGATGATGACGAACATAATGGAACAATAAAGGGAACTCAATATTGAAATCATTTAGCAACCTCAGTGATTTAGTTCTGCATTTTAAAATTATGTAACAAACAAATGACAAATCTAATGGTGTATGCCTGAGAAAAAGTTTTGTCTGATAGGATGACGTGGACGTGGATTAATTTCAGCTTCTGCTCATTTGTAAGACTGATCTTTATGCTGGGCGGTCACAGTTCATTATTACCCTGGTGAATCAGCCCGCGGGCAAGTGGACTGGAGATTCATGTCACACAGAATAACTGAGTTCATTGTCAGTGTCAGTGCAGGTAACAAAATGACCTTTGACGCCACGTGGTTGTCACGGGCAAGGTCGGACACCTGCACTAGTGGGCCAACTGAAAGAGTGGATCGGTGTCATCTGAGGGGGCTGACATTCACAAGCAGACGTACACATACACTGACAGCAAGAGTGACTGTTAGCCTTTAACATTTACTGAACAAAATATGATATAAAAAAACAGCCATGTCAGAGATTCTTGAAGCAAACATAATTCCCCTATGTCCTCCACTATTGCCCAGAAAGGATGCATAAAAAATCATATCATTTAATACACATTGCAAAAAGACATTTAATCCATAGAGCTGTGCTTCCATTTCAGAAATGCTGCTCACTGTCTGCTGTCTGTTGCAGCAATGATTTATATAGACCTATTTCCTCTAATTGTCTGGCCACTAAATGATGACATAGAGCCATCTAGTGGAACACAAGGCACAAATCAATAATGCTGAGACAAGATGAAAAGGAACGATTGAAAAATGTCAGGCCAGAAACTTAATTACAACACACATTAGAAAGTCCTGGCCTTTTCCTTCTGACATTTGAACTAAAACCAGAAGTGGCTTTTGTGCCCTGAGTATAACTGGAACAAAAAAAAGTGGAAGTGGAGCAGTTACTTCATAGGTCACTTGAATCACATCAGTGAGTAACTCCCCAAAGACCAAAGACACATTGTAGGCTAAAATATATCTGGGGACAAACATTAATAGAAGTTTATTTAGCATATCTCTATGGATATAAATGATGTAATGTTGCATTGGAAGTGGACCCTTGTGTTTCCCTGTTCCTTCTTTTGAGTTGCTCATCCTATTTACCACTTCTACACAGAACAAAGATATTTATTGTGATATTTAGTGCATGGTAAAGATGAGGTCATCGGCACTGTGTGTGAGTGGGTGTGTGTGAGAGAAAGCAAGAGTGAGAGTGAGAGAGAGAGAGAGAGAGAGAGAGAGAGGATTTGTACAGAGTACTGATTTCAGATCAGATGGTTCCTCTGCGGTTTAAGTGCCATGCTGTTGGATAAAGTCACACAAAATTATTGTAATGACACTTTCAATATGGTTGTTATGATTTTTCCACACAGTACAATTTTAGAAAATTATTCCTAAAATCATAAAATATAATTCAATAAACACAGAAACATACGGATGCATTAAAAAAGGCCCTCGCTGAGGTTCTCCACTAGTGGGTGACTTTTCAGTGAGGAGAAGAAGCAGCTGTGTCTCTGTATTTACACCAGGTGGCAGAAACCTCCTACCCCGTAGTCCACACAGGAAGAGACAAAACATAACATGCTGATGAACATTAAGAAATCACGTGGCCATTGGCAGTCAGGTGAGCAAGATTTATCTGTGGCTACACCTAATTCATAGACATTATTTAGTACATGATAGTTCTGTCTATCTATCTATCTGCCCGGCCCGGACAACTCAGTCGGTAGAGCATGAGCCTCTCATAGTGTCAAGTAACTTTGTAAGTCGCCTTGGATAAAAGCGTCAGCTAAATGACTGTAATGTATCTGTCTGTCTGGTTCCCACAAATTGTAAAGCAGGCCTGCCTGAATGAGTGCATTACCCCACAGTAGACTGCAATGAATACGATCTTTCATTTAAATCTACAATAAGGGTAATTCAAGTTGACGACTTTATCTGGACGACTACCTTGTTTAATAATGCCATAGGTCAAAATAAATACATATTTAAATTTAATATTTATATATTTCTTTCAACTATTTAAAAACATTTGATCATTAATAATGATCATAATAATATGTTCATTATGGTAGAGCACTGCTGTTCAGAAGAGCGAGTTGAGTGCAGAGCAGAGCAGAGCAAAAGTAATCCAAAACGATCAAATTAATATTATGGGAATATTATAGCGATACCATAAACCACAATTTAGTGCTACGTACGCAATATAATGCTAATGGGAATGATACTGGAATATTATACTGATTCGCCTATAGTGTGGTGCCTATAGACTTTTTTTTGCAAACGAAAACAATCTTTTCCTAAAGCTGCCTGAGTCTAGGGAGGGGCAAATGAGAGCTGAGGGGGAAAGTTCTTTCACATGGATGGGAAGTTATTGGGGGACAACTCAGTCACTCATATAGGCCAGTCAGTATAGGCCAGTCAGTAGAGCTGTCATCTTACGGATCGACCATACTGTGTGCTCCATCCTTATAGTTAGACATCGATTATGTTGGTTTGAGTGTTGGTTGATAAGGTGTCAGCAGCGTCAAGCCTGCCAGGCATAGCAAGATAATACCGGAAGCAAGAATATTTTGCTTTCGAAGTAAAAATATCACCATTACTCAAAACACGTCACGACCAATGTTCGTCAACAAGGCATTATTTTGAAAGTGTATACCGGAAGTTATATATTTCATTACGGCGAGCTTGGAAACTAACGTGAGTGTGAGTGGCTTTGCCTAGGACGTTTTGAGAGGGAGAGTGCAACACGCTCCCAGTGAGAAGTTAGTTGTAACTGAGTCACCCTGGAGTTTACTCTGAAGTTTGACAACCAGCTTGTCGCTACGTTCTCTCCCTATTCCCATTTCAATTGCACTTTTCAGAGTTTTCGCATTTGATTGACAGCCGTGTAACATTACCTCAAAATTGGCTAACGGTTTGATTGACCAACGTCCTACTGTCAAATTTTCGTTGACATAGTCATGGATTTGTTGTACAGACGACGGACGGACTGAAAGTTTTGGGAATTTGCTTCCAGTCTCTGCCACAAAAGACTCATAGCCACCCTCGCAAGATTTTTGTGAAGTTATCACAAACCCGAAGAGATGCAAAAGTTCAATTCCAGCGGAACGCACAGCAACAAGCTGCCCCGGGACGCTGAACTCCAGCTGCGGTTAGCCGACAACGGTGGAGCCGGGGAGGCGAAGGAGAACGGCGCTGGAAGGCATTTCCTCAGCCAACCTGAGGAGAGCTCCTTTTGCACCAAGCGGAAGATGCTAGTCGGTTTGGATGTATTATGTCTTTGTGTCGGTAAGAATATGTTCATTTATGTATTTTAAACTCATATGGTCCTAACTTTTGGTAGTTACTAAGGTCTTATAACGGTGACTTCAGGTTTCTACAAATTCAATTTAGTACTATTTTTAATTCCAATACAAATAAACTTCAAGAGCAATTTCAAAAACCAAATAAGCCCGAGGAGAATACATACATACAAGGTATTAAAACAGGTATTAAAACTCATCAACCATATTTTAAAGCCTTGAATTTACATCATACTATTTTACAGTATTTAAAAACTTTTAAATGTCCCGCAGACCCATATCAGCTTCACTTTGACCTGCAAACACAGGCAAATTTTATGTCAACATCAGCTTTGTGGAGCATGTTGACTTTTTGGAGGTCATTAAGAGGTTATGTGAATTTGGTTTGTGGAAATGTGACTTTAGAGGGCTTTGTTTAAGTCAAAAGTGAAACAGAATGAAGCTGCAAAACATTAGAAGTCAATGGACCCTGTTCAGATGGGGAAGAAGTTCAGTTCAGTCCCCCGGCGCACGCAGCTGGCACGAGTGGAGTTGTCTCGGGAATGCTTCCGTTCCCATGGTAACCTCCAATGTTCTCGAGAGAAGAACGTGGGAATGGGAATAAAAACATGCCCAGTGCTTGTGATCTCGTGCCGAAAATGACCTCTGCTTATTGTTCGCTCTGCCTGTCTCACTGCAGGATTGCTGCACGCCAGCCACAAATAATTAAATCTGTCCAATTGGAAAGCTGTTATATAATTCAATGAAACGCATCAAAGAAGGAGCCCGCAGTTTGGAATATGAGACGAGAGGCAATGATTGAAACACGCATATATACACGAGGTACAACATAAGGGCAACAACCCTGGGACCAGGAGTGTGCCGCTGGCATAAACCTATTTAAACTGGTAGTCAGAATGGAGCGCCACATAATTACATACAAGATTGCATTTAATTCAATAATGGAATAATGGATTTAGTACACTTATTATAAGAGAGCTGTCTCAGTTTAATAAACCAGGTAGTCCAAAACTTTTTAATGTCACGGATCCACCAAACAGGGAAACATTAGACCAGGCACCACCATTTGATAAGATTGTGTCAAATTAAGTTATCAAGTTATCATTTGGTTTTGAATTGTGGAACTGTCATCTTCACCATGTGTGCCATGATAACCACAGGAATGGCGAGACCTATGATCACAATAGTCATCCTTATATACTTCTTATATATACATTCTCTCATTGTGACCATTGTATAATGAATTAAATAACAGTGAAACTAAACTATTGTTCATTTTGCTGGGCCCCCCCTTTGGAATCCCCTTAAAAGCCCCTGATGGCCCCCAGACCCCACTATAGGGACTACTGTATTACACTCAGATATTTGATGAAGAACAGGACAAAATATTATTTCAATAGTCAACTGGGAACACCAGTGTTGTGTTTGTTATCCAGACAGGAGAGGCGGAACCTGTCTAGGCAGACAGACAGGTCTTCTGCATCGTTGGCAGTTAAGACATAGGAACTGGCCTGACAGACAGACTGAAAGTGTTAGTTAGCTTTCATTGCATGTTATTCCTTCACGCCTGCAGGTATGCTATTAGCTGCTCTTTTAGCATGCTTCTTAGCAACTCTGCTCAGTGCTCAGGAAGTGGCTAGTGGCCCAGCATCAGTCAGCATAACCCCCCCCCCTCCAACTACATTGCAACACTGAGACTGAGTCACTGAGCCTCAAGCTGGACATAACGGAGAGGATTTGGAGAGTCAGTGACCTTGTGTTGTGACTGAGATAGATGATGAATAAAAGGAATTCACCTAGAACTTATTAGCTATGTCTCAGGTTCCTCTCTGTCTGACTGCATCTCTTTTCCTGTCAAGCACCACGTCACCAGATCAGCAGACGACTGCCTTGACTCATTGGCAGTGATTTGATAGGAGTTATTTGATAGCAGTGATTGTCATCACATTGGAAATGAACTCTGCCTTTCCGCGAGCTAACCCTCCCATGTCTAATAATATGGTTTGTGACTAACCCAATTTTCCCATAAACGTCATCATCAGATTCTCTAGGCTGTTGACCCGTCTTATAATTCATTGTGTCAAGGGACTCATTCACTATTGTAACTGTGGAATTTACCCCCAAAGCATCCTGTCCTAATTATGTTATCAGTTGAAGAGGGATTCCACTATGTTCTGAGGCTTTCACATCCGTCTGTTTCTCCCAAATATTCACTGCATGGTTAAAGTGGTGACTCAGTGAGTATGGTAGGGTATTATGAATTAACTTTAATGTGTTTGGGCAATACCGAAATACCGAGGACTTTCACTTTGACTCTACCTGCTTATGCTCTTGCTCAACAGCGGGCTTGTCTAACATAAGGCATAAGGAGTTGTTTACAGGGGTGTTCTGACATGCAGGGATGATGACTGTTTCACAGAGATGGATTGTTCTGGTTCAGCTCAGTGTCAGTATGTTCCATGTAGCCTACAGAATACAGATGTTTCAGTCTGTTCAAGTGTGTGTGTGTGTGTGTGTGTGTGTGTTAAAGTGTGTGCATGCATTCCTGGCGGCATTGTAGACAGGGAGAGATCTGAACAGAATCTGTGCCCTGTGGCTACATCTGAGACCCAGCGTCCAGCCATCCAGAGGTCAAAAGGTGACAGGTTTTTGTCATACCTGCCGAGCATGCTAGGACAGGCCTCCCAACCTGCACTGCTGTTTCCCCCCTGCACAGGTGGTCCTCGCTCTGTCATCACCCCAATAAAGGCAGTTATTGACTCCCTTAAGAGTATTTGAAAATGATCGCAAGACTGAGTGTCTCTTGAAAACCCGCTATTAGGTTATACAGCTTAAAGGAATATTGTGATAGCCAGTAGGCTTAACCCTACTTGAAAAGTTAATTGAAAAATGACTTAATTTCCAGACACAAAGAATATGTATAGGATATTTGCCTAGGTGAGCTTTAGTAGCAAGAGTAAGAGTCAGAGTAAGAGTATCTAAGAGGCCTAGCTCTTAGATACCATATTGAGTGATAGGGAGAATGAGTTGATCACTGTGTGTGTGGGTTTTTTTTTGAGACATGAGGCAGCATGCCAGAAGAGAGCTGGTATCTGCCTAAGTGATCAAACAAAGCTCAAAGGGCTCCCTCTTTCCAGCTTATCTCCACTCTCCCCATCTCTCTTTCTTCTCTTTTCTTTAGACAAATTCCATTTTGGGATCGAAGGTGTCTCAGAAATGGGGTGTGTGCTGAGGCGTGTGAGTGTGTTTTTATGTCTGTCTGTGTGTGTGTTTTGGGCGGGTGGCATGTTTGTGTAAGAAGGATCTTGTTTCTGTTCAGTCGACAGAGAAAGCTGTTGAGTGAGACAGCGAGAGGCCGGCATGTCACAGCGCGTCGAAGTCATGGTTATGTGCTCATCATCACAACTGCTAGCGTGGGCACACTACTACAGCTGGCATGTGTTTGTTGACAAATTCGCCGGTCCCCTTTTGCTCGGTGTTTAAGCCTCGATCAAACATACTTTGCTGTTACGGAACGCAATGGCATTATTCTGAGGCAGACAGATGGAGGGCCATTAAAAACAGCTCAGTCAAATCATTAGCCAATGGAAAAAGCGATTCCGCTCACTCTCCCTAGTTAATGTATTAATGCATCTACTTTCTTTTTGACAGCACTACAGAGGTTCAGGAATCCATTAGCTGTACCCTTCCAGACTGCATGAGCCCATTTACTGTACTTTGCTGTCAATACGTCTTCCCTTGTCCATTAGCACGCCAGAGGCAGCCCAGGCCTAAGACACGCTAAGCCGGGCTGCTTGGGGTGGAGGGGTGAGGGAAAGCCTAGATGAGGAAACGGCTCCTGGAAACAGAGGTTGAGGGTTCTGAGGGAATTAGTAAGGGGGGGGGTCTACAGTAGGGGTCAGAGGTCAAACCTAGGGGCGCCTCAGGGATCTTGTCCACAGAGGTCTGTTTGTGTCCTAGTGAGAAAGTAGTACTCAGAGAGAGAGGAAGGATCAGACAGCAGATAGCTGAAATGTGCTTTTAATGAGGCAACTGCAATCTTCTCTTCAGTGAAGTGAAGTGCCCAAGATGGTCCGCGGGTATTAGCGGTAATGAGTGAATAAAGATGTGTACAGCAGTCTAATGCTCACTGCTCATTAGCTTGAATGGGTCTGGAGAGGTTTCTTATCCGAGTACCTTAACTGAAGTAGAATACACCCCTCAGCCCTGCCCTCACATCTATCAGAACTAATGACTCGTCCACCTCTGTCTCCCCCCCATGTGGATTCCCAGACCCAGGCCCCCCTTGGCGCCATGGCACGGTTCACTATCCCCACCACCATTTTATCACTGTGAAACATCTCACCTGCCGGAAACCTTCCTTCCCTTCACCCTCCCAAGCTTCGCTCTGAAGTCGTTCCAACTACACACTCCCCACCAAAACCAAAACACACTGACAGACAGCCCTGTAGTTCTCAACTCTTTCCATACATACTACCACAGTCAGGCAAAGACCTTGTGTCGTTCTCACATTGCAGACAGCCATCCCTCATTGCACACACCTTACCTTCACACCGCAAACCACCAGAACAGTCTTTTAAAGTTCCTACGGTACATACCACAGTGATGGGTCCTTTATGTTTCTTCTGAATCAGACAGGCAGACAGACAGCCCTCCTCAGGCCTCACCACACATGCCCTGAGCTCCAGAGCCAAGCTCCAGGAAGCAGGTCAGTAGCGTGTGGAGAGAACAGAGGCAGCTGGGGGAAGCATGTCTGTACTGGTGAGCAGCAACAGTAACAGCAATAGGGGCATGCAATACCACTCCTGTTGCGTGAGTGGAAGGTGAGGCCCCATTGACCTTAGACAATCATACAAACCTGTGCGCTGGTTGGCCAATAAATCATCCTCGCTTGACTTGGATAAACCCACAGCTGATCTAGCCTAATTGTTTTATGAAACAAGCCTGCGTAAACAGCCGTGTCTGTACTGTAGCATGTTAAGTGATGCAGTGGGTATCTAAACAAAGAGGGTCCCCTGTCTGTGTGGAGTCCAGCTGCAACAGATGCTGATGATAGCAGATGGTCAGTGAAGATCCAGGGCTGTTGTGTCTTCTTAATCTCTCAGTCCCTCTTTGTTCTATTCTGATGAGACTCTTTGTGCTGCCATCGGGGCAGACAAAACAGATCAGGCAGTTAGAACAATCCACCCAATTATGGAGGGAGTGTGTGTGGGTTTGTGTATGTTAGGGGGAGGATGGGTCATCTCCCCTCTCTACCACCTGAATCAGCCCACCAAGGAAGAGCAGGGAAAAAAGACCCACTATAGGAGAAACCTACACGCCACAGCATCTCACATCTCCCATGCAGTCATTTTAATTGGGTATATGGCAGATTATGGTCTGCCAATCATAATCACAGCCCTGGTGCAAATGACTTCATCTCCTGTTTGTGTGTAGTGTTACCTGCCTTACAGCACAACGCTGTGTGCCTCTTCAGACAGGCTCTCGTTATATCAGGTGAAGCATAAAAGACGTGGCTACGGCCTGACTCAACCTGACTCAAACTGAGTAGTGGCTAGACCAGATCAAGGCTCGCGTATAGAGAGATGTTTGTGTCTCAAATTATAGTTGTGCATGCCCACCCGGTCCAGCTGCAGACTACTGCTTACAATCACCTTAGGCAGGCCCTCACGCTTGTGCTTGTACTGCTGGGATTACCATGCCCTGCCAGTTCACAAGCAGATTTTCTTTTTTGCAAGGTTGACTTAAAGATAAACGAGCAGCTTTAAATTGAGGTGGGAAACACTGGCATATGTCCTCCAGGCTGGCGAGGGGCCCAGGGAGGTTGGACCACCCCTGGAGGGTAGTGTAGCAAGCTAGGCTTCAGTAGTGGCCCAGCCCAGTCCTGAACCACAGGCCAGATGGACTTGGGGTGACAGGGCACTAATAGTCCTATCACAGTGGCAAATGTAGAACTAGGCCCGCAGAGTCAAATGTTATTGGGTGTGATGAAGCAGATGGCCAGTACTGTGGCCCAGATATAGCACCATGCTAATCTATCTGGTTGCAGAGACTTTTTTCATACGGCAGCAGC
>CABFOQ010036670.1:0-14172 GCA_900660455.1 Gephyroberyx darwinii | reverse complement strand
GCATCGTCTCAGGGGTCTGTTCCCGTTTACATCACCCAGTCTCTCTCGCTCTCTCTCTCTCTCTCTCTTTTCCCTCCATCAACCCCGCTGCATTTATCTTTTCATCTCTCCACTCTTCTCTCTCACCCTCTGCCTGTCTCCCTTTGCAGCTCCACTACACTATCTCTCTCTCTCTCTCTCTCTCTCTTCCTCCCCCTCTCTCTCTCACAGACCTTTGCACTTGACTCTCGTGGCTTTGCTATTTATCTTCCTTACACTTTTTTCTTCTCCCCTCCACAACTCCTCTTCTTCACCTCTCTGTGCAATGCATGACCCTGCAAAGATTTATGGCCCTACAGTGAATCCTTTTAAAGTATATGAGCTGTCACCAATGGTAAGACAAATGACAACCATAACCTATTAACTTTTTCCCAGCAATACCAATCATGGCATCTCATTTACTGTACGATTTTACAGTCACCCTCCCCCAATACCGAATCCTCTGATTTACGGCCTCTAGACTGGACCTCTGTGTAGATATGACCACACAGCCTGGACAGCCAATCCCAAGCCTCGCTCACTCTAAACATACATTACTGTGGTTTATTCTAAACACACTTTGCATGATAGCTCACTAAATATCACTACACCCTGTACCCATTCTGCTCTGTTTCACACATTGCTCCTGTGCCCATGAGATGACGTTGCAGTAACTGCACAATGTATGATTACACTGTAAAGGCATGCAGTAACTGTATTTCTATGCTGTGGAGTGATACTCTACCTTGTTTTGCAGTACCTAAGCAGTTAGTAGGACAAGGACCACTGATTTTTAGATTTGGTTATACAACTTTGCATGCAGACAATTTCTTTGTTAACAAAGTTATTCTCTATCAGTGAGTAAATTATACAAAGCATCGTATTTTGCTGTCCACTGCAATGGTGGCGGTCGACGCGAACGTGATCCGACAGATTCATGTTTCTGGAAAGCATTGACACATTTTGCATGAACGTGTTGAATTTTTTAAAAGCCTCTGTCAGATTATGCATTGATGAGTTCATTTAACTGCAGCTAGAAGGATGTCTTGAGCCCAACTAAGAGCGGTATCGTGTTCCCCCGTAAAGAACGTTGCACGGACACTTGATACAGCATTTGGCAACGATTGCACAAAACACCATTACGATTTCAATCCCCCAGTCATGTTACTCTGAAAACCGTGGTTGCACACTGTGAATAACTAGGCCTATAGGGTAAACACGGTCACGTCTCAGACCACAGAGCTGCATTACTACTATGGGCTATACGTTACATCAGTTTGTCGCAGCTGAGCTCAATTAAGGGAACATAGTAAGCACAGAGGAGAGGCGTGTCTTTACAAAGCGTTTCAGTTGAGGAGTGCTGCTCCTCTGATCAGTTTTCCCTTCTGGTAATAAAGGAGATCACATGGGCAGGAGGCACCTGATCACCACTCTCACTATGAGGTGCTTTGCAAATACAAACTGACAAAAAAGACCTGGATTTGTATTTGTTTGTGAGGTGATATCAAGCCTACAAGAGTAATAGTTCATGGAGTCTAAAAAGTAGTTAACAGGGCAAACAAAACATCTCGCCATCTCGGCAATTAGTAGGGACGTTTCCATGGTGATCAGGACTTGCAGGGCATAATGTGATGAGGACTGCGGGTCATTAGGCATCCTGATGTTCATTTTAATCCCATGACTAATGTGTCTGCTGGACTTGATGCATCAAGGAGATAAATCATTAGCTTCGCAGGACAAATTACCCATGGATATTTACAGGGACGCGGAGGTTGCAACCATGGGAAAGGTCAGAGTAGTCAGGGAGACATTGTGAATGTCTAATAATCTGCCCTTTTAGATTCTGCTAGATTCTAGCTTGCCCTATCGGTTCATGTCTGTTCAGGTCTCGCTTGGCTGGCATATGCTTTAATGGAAGTAGCATTTTCTTTCTACCAAAAATAATTTCAATCAGATGTGATGAATCTCTTTCTGCTGTACATGAAAGGGCACACCAGAATTTGTTAGTAGGATTCAGTGCCAAGAGGAGTAGATGGCCAATACACGGGTAAAAATATGAGTAGATGAGATGATCGCACTTTCTGTGGCTCAATGTCATAATTGAATAAATCTAGCTAATGAAAGCATATTGAAAAACAATACAATGAAGCCCAGGGAAGAGGGTAATAATATACTGTATAGGAAGTATTGTAGCTGAAAGTAAACCTGAACCAGAGCCCCATCCATGGAAATCAGAGCCCCTATATCGTTTGTGAGCCCAGTTGCGGACAAAAAAACATTCCCAATCTAGTTCTCCAACAGCAAGAATCTCAGCTCATAAGCCTCTCCGTCACAGCTGAGGATATACTGCGTGGAAAGTTTCCTTGGGTCCGCCCATCAGAGCAAGAGAGCAAGCACTCACATGCACTCTGCAGGGCTCTCTGCATGTGATGATTGCTCTGAGATGCAGCTTTTGAGGGATCATAAATTATGAGCAGCTGTGTGCCCATTCTCATAATTTTTACAAGATGATTATCATTTTGTGCTCCTTTCATGCTACCAGAAGTGGGACACCCATAGCTATCATGCTGTAGGCCCTTATGCCCTTGTGTTAAGAGCACATTTCATTTCCAATTTAAAAAATACACATACAAAAATTAAGAATGAAAACCTGTATGCCCTGTTGCTCGATGTACCATGTAGTCTGATGTAATGGAAGCCATCTTAGAAGTTCGTCATCCTACATTTACATTGGCTCTATCCGGCATTAATATTGCAGCAGTCGCTGCAGCCTATTCTTTCTCAAATGTTGCAATGAAGAACTGAACATGCATATCCTAACACAAAAATTGATGTCTTCTTAAATCACTGCCAGATCATTTTTTGCACCCGCTGACTCCTGCAAAGGCAATATTCTTCATTTTGATTTTGGCAAACCATTCCTCGGGGTCAGAGCAGTAGTGCAGTTGTAATTCACCGTTGCATTAAGTGAGTGCATGCAGTAAAACGAGGGACTTCTACTACGGTTACATCTGCAAGTCATATCAAATTAAATCAAGCTACCACAGTTCATGAGCTATGTGGGAACTGAACCATACATTCTCATCACATGTTCCAAATGCATATGAATAATAAGTTTGCTGAGTCTCCTGAGGCATTATCCGACCTGTGTTAATAAAAGTAGTGAATCTATTTTGGGCTTCTCTTACATCAGACACTACTTTATTTTGATCTTCATTCCCGTGATCAGTGAGTAATATCTCAACTGCACCATGATGTAGGCTTCTACACGCTGCTGCATTGTGGTCTGAAACCAACACAGGGAGAGCAGATTGAGTAAAGACTACAGTACATTTTAACATTCTTGGCCAGGAAGAATCAATCTGCAGCAGTCCATGGGGAAAAAACGCTTAGCTCCACATTTTCAAGGCTCTCCTTGTATCTTTATTCCTGCCTATAAACCTGAATGAGATGACAAAGCAACCAGAGCCGTGAATATGAACAGCTACATGAAACAGACAATACAAATCTGACAAATGCGTCTCAGTCAAGATTTTAGGAAATATTCATTGTTTCTATGACCTAAATTTAGGCTTTGCTATAAACTGTAGTGCTGAAATGTTTTCCTTTTCTCATGGACAATTTATCTCAATGCAACACAGCAGCTGAAGGGGTCCTGTAGATGCTGCTGCAGTTATGAAGGGTTGTTTTTTCCTCGGAGTAGCATTAGACCAGATTGATTACTTTTGACACGTACAATTTATTTGACTTCAGTGCCCTTCCACTGTGGTGTTACTGCTTTTGTCAGAGTATGAAATGTGCATATTCTGTGTGAGTGTGTGTGTGTGTGTGTGTGCGTGTGGAAGAAGGAGAGAGAGAGTACAGACACATTTTATTTGTTGTACTGATATATACACTGCACAACAGATTACTGATGTATCTTCTTGTATGACTATTGTATGTGCATATATTGTCTCTGTGCATATGTGTTTGTATGTGTATGTGTGCGTGTGCATGTGTGCATTTGCTTGCCGTTTGTTTGTATTCATCTGTGTATGAGCGTGGCTGCATGTATGTCTGCGTGCGAATTCGTGTCTGTGTATGTCTGCATCTGTGTGTGTCTGTGTGTGTACACATGTAGGGAAGTAACGTGATGGAGGACCAGGACCTCAGAGACATGGGGATCACTGACCCAGGACACAGAAAGAAAATCCTCCACGCTGCACGCAGCTTGCCCAAGGTACTTAACATCAGTCCCGGGTATTGCATGCAACCTTGTTCCCTAGACATGAATGAACCTCGGCACCGAGGTAGGGGAGTAACAGATTACACATCATACAATCCATTACAGTTTACAAGTGAGAAAAGGTAAAAAAAAAAAATAACGTTGATGACACTTTTATTATTTTCTTAAGTCTGAAAATTGGGAAACATTGTCTGACTTTATTCTGCAGAATTTGAAGGAAAGTAATTGAAAAGTAAGTGAAAGCAATCAGATTGTTATTATTGGGGTAATCTGTTGGATTTTATTGCTAATTAAAATTAAAACTAGGTAATAAATACTCTCAAATGTAATGGATTACATTACATGTGATTACATTGCAAAGGTAAGGTAAGCTCTTTATCATTAACATTAGAGTAATGATGACTGTGTGCAGGCCTGTGAATGTGGATGCTAATAACAGCAGCAGTTGCCAGCTGGGAAAGTATATTCTCATTTTAAGCACTTCTTCTTCAATATGAAAATATTTGCTCCTCTATATATCTTTCCCTGTAGGTGAAAGCATTGGGCTGTGATGGCAGCACCTCTCTCGCCTCCTGGCTGGATGGCCTCGGCCTGCATGAATACCTGCCCAACTTCCTGTCAAGTGGATACCGCACTCTGGACTGTGTGAAGAACCTGTGGGAGCTGGAGATTGTCAATGTAAGAGCTGCGTGCTTACATCTCACATTTAGCCGATGCTCTAATTCAGAGTGACTTACCACGAGTGAGGGAGGGGTTCAGTGTCACTTCACCAAGGCATATGGTTGTTGATGGACACGGTGGTTGTCGTACAGGCTATCGAACTTGTGACCTTCTTGGTACTAGGCCACCCCGACATCTGGATTTTGTTGGTTTTAAGTAGCACTTTAAAATCCAAAGCCGAATTGAAACAGAATTGGGTAATGACAGCATTAGGGATAAGTGCATAGCAGAAACATCCTAGTAATTACTGAGCAATTAGTAGATAACTAACACATCAAATGTAAATTAAGAAGCACTTGAATGATTGTTGGTGAGTATTACAAATGATGTAATGGTTTATGCTGATAAGTCATTACAAAATACGATAAAACATCCACGGATGTTAAAGAGATACAATATGCACATGAGTGGTGTTGTGAACATGTGCAGGTGTTTATGAGTGTGTGTGTGAGTGTGTATATAGCCGCTTCACAGAGACATCCTCTTGACCTTTTCCATTGACTAACCCCCTGTTCATTCTGGGGTCAGTCATTCACACTGTACATTCAACCATTTGCTGTTCAGTGGTAATTCAGATAGAGGTGTGGAAGCGTACACATGGGTTGCAGCTAACTCACTAGTATTGCCACCGATCTCTCTTGATACCTGTTACCATTACAGTAAACATTTATGTAAAAATTGACAGGCTGTAGATTTAGTCGATTTTCAGATTTGGTTCAGCAACAATGAAACCTAAGTGGTTTGGACGGTAATCTACGAGCAGAAGATGAGTGCGTTCCCCACTATCGTGTTTTTCCTGCTCAGCCCTGCCTTTCCATGAGTATCTATGCACGATAAACAGAAGCAAAGATGGTGGAGGCTAGGGTGGTGGCAGCAAAATGGCAGAAGTCAGTACCAGCAGCGGCAGCAGCAGCAGCAGCAGCAAGAAAGCAGCAAATAAATACACAAGCAGTGTCTGAGGGATGGTGTCCAACAGACTGGTGAGATAGGTATAAGAGCAGTACACGTTGCTTTCAGTGTGCATAGCAGCAGAACTGCCTTTGAGCATCCTGGCCCATTAGATTTCCTACATTCTCTTCCCTCTCTTTACCACCTTACAGCAAACAGTATCAAGCATCGAGATAATGTGTGAGACGATTTTCATTCTCATATAATCCCAAGGCTCTTTATTCCCATTTAGATTTCCTCTCACTTCACACACCTCATGCATGCTGGTCTCTCTAGAATAATGAAAACAGCACAAGGAATACTGAATACTGGCTAGTTCCCTTCCTCTCTGCCTTTTTGACTCTAGCTGAATGAATAATTGAAGCCTTCAGACAAAGAACCATATGAGCCCATTACCGAATGTTTTGTACCACCAATGTAATTGCAAATGGATAGTTCATACTTTGATATCCACCTCTACTGGATGAGTCTGAATGTAGTATTAAGATGACAAGATTTTACAACATAAAGTCGACCTATATGTTTTTTTCCTCTATGGATGCAATTGTCTGGCCATACAGGATGAAATAGGATATCTAAAAGGTTGATGGAGACACAGATATATGGACAGAAAGTGCGTGGAAGGAAGAGTGCTGTAATCCTGATCATGCTAGTTCCAGAGTCGAGACATAGTCTGAAAATGCTGTAAATTAAATTGTTTAAAAAAAAAAAGAGGGATAAAATGTGACATTCAGAGGATCTTTGACATACAGTGCTCTGTAAATTACCTACAAATCACCCAGTCCTTCTCTGTTATTTAAGGACTACTTTCTACAGCGGTACCCTGAATTATAGAGTGTCCCGAGAAGGAGACAGTGCTGTACTCTAAGCTTACGGCAAAACAGATTGAGGCTGAATTATTGACGAGAGTCATTTCTGTTTGCCTTCGGATGCTTGCCAGTGAGGGGTTCATGCCACCAACTGTGTGTCAGTGTATTTTGGATATATATCTGTATTAGTATAGTCAGGATAAATTATATGCTATGAGATATTGATGTGACAGCACACTGGAAAGTCCACTTCATTTTGTGCCCTGATGTTGTCCTCCAGGTTATTAAGATTGGTCCCCTGGGTCACAGGAAGAGGATCATTGCCTCTCTAGCAGAGAGACCCTATGAGGAGGCACCGACCAAGTCCCACCGTGTCAACCAAATCATGGTAAGACTATGAGGTTCTTCATTAGCTGACATCCAGATGACAGCTACTCTTGCAGGGATCTGCATTAAGTCAATGCAGCATATAGTGGGTATGCTGCTGAGGAGAAGGTGGGTATACTGTGACCCTACTGTCTAGTAAGGATGCACCGAAATGCCATTTGAGGGATGCTTTTATCCAAAGTACCAGGAGCGCGTACAGTTTTAGCATGGGTAGCCCCGTGTAACTCCGGCAGGGTTAGTGCCATGCTGTAACCACTGAATAGGACCATGTTGTTAATGATAATTAGGTTAATAGAGGGAGTATACTCGTATATACCCTCAACCTCCTCACTCACGCATCCTTACAGATAATAAATGCAATAGTCAAATACTTAGGGCTGATTTCCCAGAATCTGCATTGAAGATGCTCATTTGTCAAGGATTGAGCCTGGATGTAGAGGGACAGGCAGTCCATATAGATGGTACTGTCCAATCATTAATCTGTGGTGTGCGTGTGTGTGTGTGTGTGTACATGTTTGTGTGTGCATTCACCCGTATGTACGCATGCGTTAACTACTTTGTGTGTATGTATTTGTGTATGTGTGTATACATACATGCATGTGTGCATTTGTGTGTATGGCAGTTCCACGACCTCCTGTCCCAGACCACATCTCCCCTCAGTCAGATGGACCCATACACTAGTCGCTCAATGGACATGCTCCTGCCTCTGAGCGAGTCGGGGAGGAGGCGGAGAGGAGCCGACCAAGACTGTAGTGTGTCTCTACGCTCCTACAGCGAGAGGCCGCGCTCCGTAGTAAGTTTCACCTTCTTTCACTTGCGTCATATGTGGTGTCTTCAGGGAAGCCACTAATGCTTTTATGACAGAATACTTTCATGAGACCAGATGCAGTTAGATGCATCAGGGTGGGGGGGCAGTGTCATATTTTGTCACAAATTGGAGTTTTAGTAATGCAAACATTTCTCTGAGGCAGAGCTGCTCTGGAGGTAGAAATCATCCTATTGGTTGAGTTGAATCTCAGTGGGCGGAGCCAAAGAACCACAGTTCTTCTTGCTAAGTAAGTTAGACTGAAACCCAAAGAAAAAGACAAGAGAGGGTAAGAGAGGAGGTAGCTAACATTAAGAAGCCTAGCGCTCTTGCTACTAACTGAATATCCATACTATCTAGATTAGCTAGTTAGCCTACTAGCCTATAGCTAGCTAGGTAAGCTAGCTAGGTAGCCTACCATGTCACCATTTATATTTTTTATTTATATTTCGACCTTTTTTGATCATGTTCTTTCTTTGCCATTCAAATTTGCCATTTAGCTAATTTATTCTCTGAAGAACTGTGGTTCTTTGGTTCCGCCCATTGTGGTTTAACTCAACCAATAAGATTATTTCTGCCTCTAGAGCAGCTCTGCCTCTAAAAACTGTTTGGCTAATTGAAGGTCCCTTGTAGCACGCCTGTCTTGGGTAAACTCTTGGATGTCTTAGGTTCTTTGTTGGGAGAAAGAACTCACTGAGACCAAAGATGACAGATAGAGAAGAGAGTCTACATAGTGTTATGAGCCTTGGGAATGTTTGTAGTGTAGCGTTGAAGTGCACAACTGCACCAGTCAAGGTCCATGATATGTAAAATCAAGATTTATAATTTTCCCCAACTGCTTGATAAATTATTATGAGTGGCATGGCGTACTCTGCCAATTGATTTGACAGAAGAACTGATCACAGTCGACGGTGACCTAAAGGCCCAACTCAGCCATGAATATTTATGGCAATATCTGCAAACCAAAAAGACTTATTATAATATTATCCAGACAAAGCAGACCTCGCTCACATCAACACCTGGTGTGCTTCAGGCAGAAATCCTGTCACTCACCACCTGAGACAAAAGGCTTCTTACCTGGAGCCTACAGTAGGCTATATATGGCTGCAGGTTTGACCAGTGGATTCTGCTGGTCAACATTACACTTCATTGTGTATACCCACTGTGAAGAAAGGGTTGCTGACAGGGAGAACTCAAGTTGTTCCCTGAAGTATCGTATTGATTACACGCAGAAGCTTTCCACTGCCTTACAGAATGATTCGATTAGCTCCGTGTCACTTAGTTAAGTCCCGCATCATCTTTTGACGACATTCACCAACCCATCGCTTTGCACCTCTGCAGGATAGACAAAGTGATCGACACAAAGAGTCTCGTTTAAACCTCCGGCCACCGAGCCAATCTGCTACCTATGCCACCGTGTCCGCCTGGCATCACCAGCCTGAGAAACTCATCCTGGAGTCCTGCGGGTACGAGGCTACTGTAAGTCACTTCCACCATCTTCAACATAGATCGAAGATAACTGTATACTCAAAATATGAAAAAAGATTACGAGCACCTGCTGTTTCTATGAAATAGACTGACTGGTGAATCCAGGTGAATGCTATTATCCCATGCTGATTTCCCTATTTAATCTACTAAAGGCAGGCTAAGGAAGGATTTTTATACCTTTAATTTTAATTTAATCCACTTAAATCATAAACAGAAGCAGATATAGGGGAGAATTTTTAAGCACTGAGACCAGCTTTCACACAATATGTGAAAGCTGGTCTTAATATTTTGTTCATTCACTTTTCATTCAATTCAAAAGGTAAACTTAAACAACAACTCACCCACCAACAATAGAGCAGTAATTTCTCAATAATATCTTCATGCTGGATATATCCTTTTTATGGCAAAATATTTCTAGTGTTTGAATTTTGAGGAAATTCTGAATTGTTTGAACTGAAGGTGAATTATGCTGGGACAATGTATTGTGTTTATGTTTTATCTACTGTCATACAGCAGATAACTATATGTCTGCACTATATGAGGTCCTTTTACATTTCTACCTCTACCTTGTGTCAGTCCTGTACTGTGTCGTTGTCTTGTAATGTGTCAGCACCAACTGGGTCACGTTTCTCGTAAATGATGCTGAATCCAAACTTGGTGTGTCACGTCTCTTACTTCCAGTACCTAGGATCGATGATAATCAGGGATCTGCGAGGGATTGAGTCCACTCAAGATGCCTGCGCTAAAATAAGGGTAAGTATTACTGATAAGCTTTGGTAAGAATATTCCTTCTTTAAGCACAATTGCAAAACGCTTTTCAGACAATAAAAAATTCGGCAAGATAAAAAATTAAAGTGTCACACGTTATAAAAAAGGGTTGCAGAAGAATGAAACAGACAAATGCAACAAGAATAAAACAGGTAAAAGCGAATGATCTATGGTCTGTTTTAAGAAGTGAATTTAAAAGTTGACAGTGACTTTGCCAGCCTAAGGTAGATCAATATCTCACCATTACCATATTTAAAGTGTGTGAACCAGTTTTACTGTGTTTAAAATCCTCTCACTCTCTTTGTTCTGTTATGCTAGAAATCAAAGGATTCCAAAAAGGGTCCCGTTGTCATACTGTCCATCACTTATAGAGGGGTCAAGTTCATTGATGCAGCCTCAAAGGTAATGGAAAACTCTGTGTGTGTGTGTGTGTGTCTCTCTCTCTCGCTCTCGCTCTCGCTCTCTCTCGACCCTCCCAAAACCAAACATTTGATGCTGTTAGCAGTTTAAAGACTTTTCTCTTTTTAGCGGTTGATTTCCAGTTATCTTTCACTTCCCTCCTGTCTTCTACTCCCCTGTCCTCCCATTAGACCATAGTTGCAGAGCATGAGATCAGAAACATCTCGTGTGCGGCCCAAGACCCAGATGACCTCTGCACCTTTGCTTACATCACCAAGGATCTGAAGAGTGGCCACCACTTTTGTCATGTCTTCAGCACCGTGGAAGTGGTGAGTGATACATCTCCCCACTGCAAAAATAAAAATGCTCACCTGAAAAAGTCATCTAATCTTCAATCTTACAATCTTGCCAGTGGCATGAGATAATCTGACTTCAATGCAATTTATTTAAAAAATCACACGGAGGGAGTTCAAGTTATGGTCACTTGTGATATTGCCTTGGGAAATACGTGAAATCATCCCAATCAACCCAACTGCCAGATTATTTTGCTTGTTTTCATAAAAATATGATTTTAGGTCTGAATACAAGCAGAAATCACAACTATAATAATGTAAACACCCATGATAATTCCATTTAATCTTTTGAGAAAATCTATCAACATTTTGTGTATTATTTGCAAGTAGAAAGTGGGAATATTGTAAGTGTGAAAGTAAACTACTCTGTCCTTTCAAATTTCTTGAAACTTGCCTTAAGGTCATGAATTCATTAGGGAATGATTTAAAAAAAGATTGTGTGCTTTGTGGGATATCGGGTATCCTGCAGACAAAACTACATGCAGCATCCTAAGGACATTCATTTCTCGATTAGCTCATTGAGTCGATTGATTGAAACTTTGCTCCTGCTATGCATGGCCTTTCCATGTACAGGCACAGTTTATGTAGTAATTTACGCCTCGGTTGCTGTAAAGGTCGATGCCAATCTATTTCCTGTGGTGGAAGGACCACCGCTGATCTATTGTGAGCTGCAGAGAAATACTTTGGAACTGAACTGCGCAATATAGAAAAAAGGAAGTACATTTACCTTTTTCTTAAAATGTACGCGTGCAGCTGAGAGCTTGGGGATGAGCACATGTAATGATTGTGAAGAGTGAAGCTTTTGTTGTGTGATGCATGACAAAACTTACATTTACAAAGACAATAAAATCATGGTACTTAACCACCATCACATCACAACAGAGTCTAAGAATGAATTCAAAAGGTGATACCATCAGCTCCTTGGTTAAGTCTGCAGCACTGATAGCAAAGGTTTAATTGCCTTTAGCCGACACGTGGGATGGACACAAGGGCTTTACCTGAGGAGCTTAGATTGTGCTTCAGCTCACAGAGAGTTAAAAGTCCAGTCATGTACTCTATCAAGGGGCCTTAAAATCAATTTTAAATCAATGAAACTGGAGCTGTTTACTAAGACCTTACGTTCAACAGCTACTAAATACCTTCATGTGCCATTCACACAGACACAGACCTATGAGATCATCCTAACCCTGGGGCAGGCATTTGAGGTGGCCTATCAGCTGGCGATCCAGTCCAGGGCAAGACAGTATGTCCCACCTTCATCTCTGGGCTCTGAGGTCATAGAGACCAAAACCAGCCGACCTGTGTCTCAGTCGTGGAGCAGCATGCGGAGATCAACAGTGAGTACCACCCTGTGAGATATCGGCACGCTTCACAAGATGAGGAATGGTGTTGGATGTTGTATACACAGGTGGTATGTGTGTGTGTGTGCGTGTGTGTGTGAGAGAGAGCGTATGTATATACCTGTGTACTGTATTCTGAATTTGCACTATAGGTACACAGACCTTGTGACCGACTTCCCCCCGCCACTGAATCCCCACCGCGCCACCTACAAAGCAAAGATTTACTGCGTGTGGTGAAAGTGATGAGTCATTACTTTGCTACCAATCTCATCTAACCCAGCCCCCCCAACTCTCTGAGTCACTTTACATCAGGGTAGACTTTCCTGTGGGCATATGCGAAACATGATGAATTTCTTGCTTACAGTCGGGATATGATTTCCTCTGGGATTTTTTTTTTCTGAGGGCTCAGTCCCCGCGGGTTGGGCCATCCCGCTGTTCCTCCACTACTGATTGAGTGCGTTGTGTAAATGTTTGCGTACACCCCGGGCTACGCATTGATGTATTGACCTATCAGGCTGCATATAACGAGCACTCAGCGATCACTGTCACCTGAGAGAGCTGCGCGGTGGGGAACACGCACACCTCTGGATCACATACGTACGCCGACTCACAAATCACTTTGCTTTACTATCTGCCTATAAAGATAATATACAGAGTAATTACAGCTGCAGCATGAGCCTGGGTGGCTGTCGCTGGGGTGAGCTTTTGGAAACAGACAGGGGAGAAACTCTTATCTGCTGCGTTTTGATGCTCTTTGCAATATTGCTGCATGATGTGATATGAAAGAATGTGGAACTGTGACAGCCACGGAGCCCGTCGCAGATTTCCTCAAGGAGTAACTATGACAACACGAGGGTCGGAAGAATTTGTGCTCGATAATGTGTTTAACTTTTAGCAGGTGGTAAAACAACACTTAAATGCTCTGTCCCTCTTTTTCTCTCCCCCTTTTTAACATGTCTTTGTTCTTGTCTTCTTGGTCCTCCTGCTTCCCAGGGTGCCCCTCTGCTAGAATGCCGCTGCTGTTACTGTCACACGTGTACTACCCACCGTCCTTCCTTCCTCCCGTTGCACTCTGTTAGCCCCGGAGTCCAGGTCCTTCTCTTTCCTTTCCTCTATTCAACCCTTCATCATACTCCATCCGTTTACGCGGCGCTCCCACCTCTCTTTCTCTCCCTCCCTTCATCTCTTGTTCTGGTGTGTCTCGGCGCACTGTATCTCCTTGTTTTGTGGCCCTGATATTCCAACCATAAATGTTCTCCTCGTCCTGTTCCTTTCTCATCTTTCATCTTCATCTTACATTTTTAGAGTTTCACAAATGCCGTTAGTTGAAGTTCTGTTTCATGCAGCTGTACACTTTCAGGGATGAGAGAGTCTTGTGATGTGACTTCTACTGCATAGGCTTCTTATGAGGGTTGGTGGCTTAATTGTGCTAGTGAGTATTTATTGTGTTAACAAGATGGTTGAAGCGGGCTCTATTGGATGGGTTTAAGCTTCCTTCCGTCTTTTGGAGACATCTTGAATGATCCCAGACCAGTGCAGATCAAATTTCAAAGAGGCCTACCTTGAGACGGCATCGGCGTTGATTCATGCTGCTCTAAATTTGCTCCTTCAAATTCTGCTCTATGTAGCTGGAAGTAAATCAGTGTTAAAGTGTGCATGTAGAACTGTGGTTGACTGCTAGCTGTTCACGTGCACTCATCTTTGTGTGACCCACGGGTGTAGACCACATGTTGCTTCCACTATATTTGAACCATCAATCAGTTTATATTATCACTCCCAGAGGGGCATTGCTGTGGTGTGTGTTGTGGCGGGTTACAGTGCGACAGCCTCAGTGTATCTTTCAGTCAGACATCCTCCATGTTGTGGATTGAGCCCTGAGTGTCTGTGATTCAACATGATCACTGGACTGTAC
>CABFOQ010036669.1:0-11928 GCA_900660455.1 Gephyroberyx darwinii | reverse complement strand
CGCCCCTGGAAGCCTGGCTGACTGGGGCAGCCTTGGTGCTCCGTGGCTGGCCTGCCGGGAGAGAGGGAGGTGCGCCCGCCGAGGGAGACGGCGCTAAACACCTGCTGTCGACACCGGGTCGTATTATTCATTGCTATGTAGCAAATAAAGCGGCCTGCTGGCCCGTTAACTCTGCCCTCCTGCCTTTGTCTCTGTCTGACACGTCCCCGGTTGTAGCAAGCCTTGCTACAGTAGGTAATTTACAATGAACTAAAAGTTAGTCAGTTAAAAACAGGCATATGACCTTCTTCTTTGATCTGAAAATGTCCAACTCCATTATTCAATAACGTTACTACATTGGTGTTTCTTTTGCTATTAGCTAGCCAACTTGCTAGCAAGGTTAGAAAGCTATCTAATCAACAACCAGGCAAAAGCAAAACAATAATACTGTAGCTGGGTCGATGGCTTCTTGACAAATATAGCTTATGTGACGAGAGGATTTGTAGAAAAAAAACCAAACACCACCTTATTAAAAGGTCTATCGTCTTTCGTTTGATGAAGCTAGATGGCTTTTACGGGCTTTTAACATACTGTATGCTGATTTTGAGAGATGAAATGAGAAGAGATGATTTTGGTGCTACTCCTATTGTAAAAACCAATTTCCCAAAAAGTCAGTGTAATCCTTTAAACAAAGAGATGGACTTGTGACTGGAAGGTCACCGTTTCATATCCTGGACCAGGATGTGCATGCTCCCTCAAAAGCTCCATCAAGGAGCCCTGCAGTGGGTCAACAGCAGAAGACTGTGGTTGTACTGGGCAGCTCCCAGGTGTGAATGTATGTAACTGTATGTAGGGCAACTGGCAAACTCACTGTTCCTCGGCGCAGGGCGAACTGAATGGAGTCCAGGTCGGAGATGGGGCACCACACCTCGGCGATCAGACATTTCTGGGTGACGTCAATGTTGCAGAGATTGAGCGTGTGGTAGATGGCCTTCATCTTCCTCACCTTGATGAACCACACCCTCATGGTCTTGGAGGCGGCCTGCAGCACCCGCTGGCGGTGGTCCTCCGTTTGGTTCAGCACCTAGAGGAGGAGCATATCTTTTCAAGCCAATCTGACAGCTACACATAAAAAGTAGGGTTCCTCAAAGAGTTCTTTGGTTAGGGTAGTGGTTCTATCTATGCAGTAGTTGTTGTTGTTGTCACTATATGTGTATTGTCATCTTTGTTCTGTTCATTTTGAAAAAGCAAATAAAATACTCAAAAAAAGAGTGTAAATTGTGGTATAGAGACAACTCCAGACAGCTATTTGTTATTGCCATTAGTCAGTCAAACTGATAAAAACACACATGCTGGGTTCAATGCTACAGTTTTTTTAATAACTGAAAATCTATCTAATCTGGCAGGGAGTGCACCTATTCTGCCTCATCAATTTAGTGAGTTCACATAGACAGGGTTAAAAAAAAAAAAACGTTTACCTTCTTCTTCTACCCGCCTCTTATTTCTTTAATTTACCTGATTATTCTAAGAACACAGCAATGTTTGTTACATCTGATGTCAGACTGCTGTAGCTTCGACCCCGGCACTGTTTGTGATTGGTTGCTTGTAATAGTGATCGAGGAATTTAAGCTCATTCTACTGTTTTACTTGTGAGTCAAATGCCTACAATGTATATGCAATATAAAATAACCTTATATTACTGCCTCTCACACTTAAGTCATGTTTATGCTTGCAAATTCTTGAAAATTGCATAAAATGTCATATTGCAGTTGATTGCATTTTTTGATTGCAATGCATTTCATCTGGAGGACTGGGTCAGATTAGTGCAGCAGTAGACTTCCTCTAAAGTAAAACCAGTCATTTTTTCCCCAAGCTTAATAAGGACAAGGTTTGGGGAACCACGACATTATGAGAGAGGACAAAAGTCTTTCACAGATAGGAAAACACCCACCCAGATTATGAGGATTTATGTGATTGGAAATAAATTTTATCAAGGGAAAAAAACATGCAACCAGAAAATAGACATCCTGTTGTGCAAAATTTCTGATTAATTTCTTTGTTGTTTGGTGGGCAACACTGTAACAATGAATACAAAGACCCTATTTGAAAGAATTATTAATGTCCTAAAAGAAATATAGACTCCTGCATTGTGGATGGCAATGTGGCTGAAACAATTAGCAGGCTTTAGTCCAAGGTCAACTACCTTAATCAAACCTCTTTCTCCCTCCCTCTCTCTTTCTCCCTTTTCAGTCTTGTACACTTTTGCTGTTTAACTAGTTATCCTGCATGTGTCTGTTGTCTTTATTTTGGTAATAATAGTCGTAAAAGGAGATAAAGATGAAAGGTAGAAGGGCTTTTATTCTTGCTTTGTGTTCCATCGTAGTGATAGGTGAACGTACCATTTGGAGGTCGTCAATACGGGTGTTAACCCCAGCCAGCATCTCCTTCCTCTCCTGTGGTGTCTCGGGACAGGGGTAGAGGGAGGCACGAAACCTGGAGAAATACACCCAACAACATGGTGATGCTGAAGATTAAACTTGCAGCATCTAACACACACGTTCTCTCGCATTACAACACCCTTTGATTTCATTACTTAGCCATCCAGGCTTTCTTAAAAGTGGCACGATGCAATATCCGCAGGTTGGCGGCCCCAATTGGCAGATAGAGGTAACTGTTTTGAATTTTGAGGACTTCATTACCCACAAATCACGTAATGTGACGTCAGTAAACTGCACACAGCGCCATCATGTTTACCAATCCGGGATGAGAGAATGGATGAGAGAGGCAAAATGTTCCTTTGAGGTTACTTTGTGCCTCGTATTTTTATCTTTCTTTTAAAAACATGCATTCTCCAGTTTCCAGTCACTTCCTGTGCACTGAGATTTTCTCTTTTTGATTTTCTCTTCTTCAGAACAAACGCACTACAATACTATAATACTACAATACTACTACAATAAAACAATATTTTTTTCATTTTTTTTCTCCTTTACTTGTCAAATAGCTAATAATAGTTTGAATTGTAAGCAGCTAGGACGGATGAACAGATCTATGGCACCCACCCCTCACAGATCTTCTTCACCCTGTTCTTCAGCTGGTCTCCTTGGAAGAAGATGATGAACACTGACTTGTGGACTTGGTCTCCCTGTTGGAAAGAGAAGAATATATTAGATAACACACACATACACTATGTGTATGTCAATATGTGAATTAGCCAATTTCAACCTGTAGTTTTTTTAAAATGATATCTATCTATGATCTATTTTAGCCAGTGCTGACCGTGGCGGGGTCCTCCAGAGGGTCCTCGATTTCTGCCTGACGTAAAAAGACATTGCCGCGACACACCCTCCACAGCATCCTCTCAAAGGTGGGAATCCTCTCCCTACTGATCACACCGGCTACAAACCTGCACAGCCAAAACACAGAGCTGTTCAGAATAGATATTTGCAAGTAAATTAAAATAAAACTAAACATATACATATATAGTAAGCCCTTACAAATCTAGGATATAGGAGACTGTTAAACTGCAAACTTTCAACTTTTCTCATTTTTCAGCTGTAAGAAGATACAGAATGGTATGGTAACTTGTTGGTTGAGAGACAGTTGAGTAATGCTATACATTTTTTTTCTGCTGTATAATATTCAGATTTCCCTCGAGCTGAAGGGAGCCATTTGCAAATTAGCAAATTGAAAAATCTCAATTGCAAAGAAGGAACTCTGATCAACATAAAAATAAAACATAAATTCCATTGACTTTTTGCTCTTGGAAAGTTAGCAGGATAGCTAACTAGCTTACCTAGATAGCTATAGGCTAGTATGGTTATTTTGAACTTGGAAGGTCAGCTAGGCTAACTAGCTAACCTAGATAACTTAATATGGTTATATTGCATTTTTTCATTTAGCAGCAGAGCACTAGGCTTCATAATATTAGCTAGCTCTCCTACGTTTTTTCACTGGGCTTCAGTCTAACATTACTTTGGTTCTTTGGCTCCGCCCACTGACTTTAACTCAACCAATGAAATTATGTCTACCGCCAGAGCAGCTCTGCCTCCGAGAAACGTTTATATGACTTCAATCTGTATCCAATCTGCTAACAAATGTGCTAAAATGCTGTTCAGGCACGGTGTTTCATAGGGCAGTACAATTCATTGCAAAAATATCAAAATGGTACAACTACAGTTTCAAAGTGTGTCCACGTGTGATTGTAATTCATATCACAATACATTCAGCAAATATGTTTTTTTGACAATATAGTTCAGCCCTGGTGCTTTACCCCAGTCTGAGCGGGGCACCACGGCCCCCCTCGCTGCCCTCCATCAGGGCTGACGACTCCTCCAGCAGGTTGGGATCCTCCATCTGTCAAAGTAGTTAGGAAGACCATAGTTAGTTTAGCTTATTTATTAGCACACACTAAGGATTATGCTCTCTGGACTGAATGTTTGCTGCACTGCCCCTTTAGTGAACAGTAGAATAAAATTGGCCTACATAAGAAACAGGTTTACCACCACATAATAACATATAATTTTATTATTATATATTAAACTATATATAATATATATTATATTAAAATACAGATGATTAGCAAAAGCAGAAACAAAGAAATAAAAACAATGTAATATGTCAAGCAAAGGCAGAATTTAATTGGATAACTGACAATCAACAAAATGACACTCAAGAAGACCATGATGAGGGGTAACATTGCCAAAGGTGCTTAGTATAAAGGGTTGAATCCAAATCTACAATACATTTCAAAATGTCACGTCTCTCTCCTCTGTAGCCTTAACTATGTAGCCTTAACTTTCAGTAAACCTGAAAATAATGTTAATGTTAATTAGCCCGTTTCCAGGTTTTTTTTGAGAGGGTGAAATAAGCGAACCTCGTCAAAGAACTGCTGTGTGCGACGCAGGATGTGCTTGAGCTCCGTCAGCTCCAGGAAGTTCTTCTTCAGGGCTTCCTGGTTGGTGTTGATCTCCTTGAGCTCGTTCTCCAGCTTCTCAAAGGTGGCCTGTCGAGTACAAACAACGGCCGCTCACAGTTACGGATGTAACATGGGTTTACATTTTTGGCAGTTGGCTGACTTCTGGTGGTTGCAGTGCTTCTAACGCTTGATCAAGCCACCTGACAGACACCAGAGTGTTTCTTAAAGCAAAAAATTGGTGATTGAACACAGCAGTGATTCAACCTATAGCCAGTTAGTGAAAGCTTTTGTTCAGGCATTCCCAAGCATTCCTGCAATGACAGCTATGCAGTCATTAAAGATAACAGCTGAGTCTGTATCGCAGCAGTGCTCTGCATCACTCTGGGCACTCAGATTGGGTATCTGCAGATCGGTGTGGGAGTTATACAAGACTACATAGTGTTATCACACATTGGTTGTTAGGCTGAAGTCTTCGAATGCAAATATACTGCTTATTTCTGCCCCGTTTCTATTACTATAATAACATTTTTCCCCCACAACTATCTCACATTGCCTTGTTCATCCAAAACCATCAAATCAAAATCTTCTCCCACCCCTTGTTGGAAAAGATAGAAAGATGATTGTCTCTTGGCAACTCACACAAAGACTCCAAATAGCAAGATTAGACAGTTTAAAGTAAAATACTCATTTTACAAACTTCAATCAAACATTTTTACACATTGCTCAGTGGTCCGGTGGGAGTGTGGATGCTTTTTGATCTAGTAGGTAAACTGCCTCCGATTTACCGGATCTAAATGGAAACAAGAGCACGATGACAAAATGATTACCTCAAGATCAATCATGTCCCTGGGGAAAGGGACCTCTGGATTTTCTCCAGTATCCACCATTGGGATGTTCGCTTTCTTGATCTCTTTCTCCACAAACCCTATGGAGAAGAGAGTGTAAATATACATTTCTGTCACTGACACCTATGTATTTTAGTATCTGATGGGGTTTCAAGAGGTTTCATTCATTTACGTGGTCTTCACCTGACAGGAGCAAGAAGGGTTCAGAAATGCAATGCTGACACACACCCCAAACGCAGACTGAAAGAAGAATTAGATGCTGCATTGAGTGTTAATTTGTCTCATTACTTACTCAGCTTCCTGTCCATCTCCTCACATCGCCTCACTTCATTGACAAACTTGCGCTGGAACACGTTTACATCCGGATTTAGCTGCAGGTGGAAAGGGGGTAAAAAAAAAAAAAAATCATCACATATTCATATATTTGCCATTTGGCTCACAATGAGTTCAGTGAGTGATGTTAAGTTAGATAAGTCAATGAGATAGAATGTTTCAAGGCCACTTCATCAGATAAAAGACAATTGATAAACTAAATATCCTCTCTTTGTTACTTTGGCTCCACCCACTGACATTTAACTCAACCAATGAGAAACATTCACAGAACTAAACTCCAATCTGCCTCTAGGTGCGGCACGAAAAACAAAAAAAATCATTCATCTGTCCATTCGTTCATACTTACATCTCTGAACTGGACCATGCCCAGTTCTCCCAGTTCACTGACGCAGCAGTAGGCTGCCTCTGACTGGAGGAACAGCTGGGCCAGGGTCATCTCCTCGCTCCTGAATAGTTCTCCCATGCTGACCACCACAGCCTGACAGGCTCACACCGCTGCAGCTGGATAAAACAATGACCCTTACACCAAGGACAGGAATATAAAATGATTATGTTTAGCGTTGTTTTACTCTTTGGTTGACTTATTTCATAGACAGTGAACACGTCTTCATCAAAAGACATAAGCTAAACCTGTCATTTGAAAAAAAAAAATCCATAATAAAGTAGTAATCCTATAATAAATACTATATTATACTATACACATATCACATCAGAACTCCCAATAGGACTACTGAAGGAATATTAACTGAGATTAAAAAAAACACCATAAAAAAGGTCATTATAAACTCACTAGTGAGTACCATAGACACACTATAGGTCCCTATATGTTATTGGAATATTACAGGAATATTATAGTGATATCATAGAAGATTGAAAAAAAATACTAAAAAGTATAATAAGGTCACTATAAAATCACTATTGAACACCATAATATTATAGAAATATCTTGATCTTTGCGATGGGGAAGGTCATCAATGACGTGAATATCCATATTTGTTGAAGACGCGCGTGACTACATATCACTGAGACTACCAAAGCCATTTCATTCTGTTTTACATAACACTGCCACCCATCAGCACCGCGCTCCATTTAAACATCCATCGGGTTAATGCTGCCTTGCTTATCGGTACATACTTGGTAGAAATAGACCTTTGGGGAATCGTTTGGTAAATTCGGCCCCCCACGTTGCATTTTGGTGGAGGAAGATGTGGTAATATAACAGGCGAATCCGTTCTAGTTCTTGTAAAATGTCGAGCGACATGCCCTCCAGAAACGCGCAAGGTAGTGGCCTAAACACACACGGCGAAAGAAAATTATGCAACACATGTTTTTTCCCTCCCATGTACGCGAGATATCTTAAAGCACACAAATACGAGAGACATGAAGAGGAGAGCATCGGGGACTCCGCAGCATCCTTCCTGCTGCAGCGCTGTCCTTCATTTCTCAAGGACGCCATGATGCTGCTGGAGTCTGGCCTTTCATCCCTGTGTGGGCATCTCTCATCTCCAGTGACAGAGCATTCTGTATCTGTTTTTAAAATACTATTCCTGAAATTAAAATAAATTATTTAGCCTAATCTAAATAGCATCCATGCGAATATCATCATATTGTCAGAATATGATTTGACTCGGTTTTACTGTAGTATAACATTACTAACATTTCCGTGGCAATATTTGAGAATGGAACCTATCTTCCATATCACAAACATGAATCACTACATTTAATCACATTAGGTAAATTGTGCATTATAAGCCACTATAGAAAAGCAGGTATCATTTTTAAAGCATCACCAATCCGAAAACTAAAAAATAACGCCATGCTCATTTTTCCCACATTGAGGTCTGAAACACGTCCTGAAATGAGAACATTTCAAATCAAACGTTTTCAAATACTCGAATCCTTCATCTACTTACGATTGGGACGTGGACCTTGGAAATATATCCGGATCTATCAAGGCCTCCTGCCTCAGCCTGAGTCTGGATGTTGGATGCTGTGGTCCCTAGAGCTACGACAATCCGGCCAGAGTGATACCGGAAACATGTCGTTTTGCCTTCAAAATAAAAGCATAGACTATATAGGGAGTGAGAAAAAGAATAAAATAAGTGATAAAGATGGAAAAGAAAGCCACTGTACCTGTAAGTGCGTGGTATACTCAAATAAAATATTATGGTATGTTTTTAAGCTTGATGATTGATTTCAATCATATGGCAGATTTCCATTGAATTTGTGATTTAAATTAATTTAAATTAATTAAATTAACTCCAATTCATTAAAATATTAATGAATGAATACATTTAAATGTATGCCATTTGTGCCTTTAATACAAATGCATTTCAAATGTTAGTTTTATTTTTGTCTAAATTACAAATTTAGATTGAAATAACTAAATTATACCATATTAGCCATAACATTAAAACCACCGGCCTAATATTGTGTAATATTGCTCATGTGCCCATTGTAGGCACTTTTGGCGGTGGACAGGGGCACTCTGACCGGTCTGCAGCTACGCAGCCCCATACGCAGCAAGCTGTGATGCACTGTGTGTTCTGACACCTTTCTATCATAGGCAGCATTAACTTTTTCAGCAATTTGTGCTACAGTAGCTCTCCTGTTTCAAGTTTCAAGTTTATTGTCACATACTAGATAACAACACAAACATCATAGTAGTGAAATTCTTGTCCTCCGGGTCAACTCAACTTTACACAGTAATTAAAAATAAGTAAAATAAGTAAAAAATAGGTAATAATACAATAAGACATTAAGTAAATAAGTAAATAAGTAAGTATCAAACAGAAAAAGGTGCAAAGTAATAAGGTGAAACCCCAAGCGACAGCAGCCACCCTCACCGGCGCCATCTTGTGCTTCACCCGGCGCCATCTTGTGCTTGTGGGCTCGGACCACGTTTGGTAGGTACTAACCACTGCATACTGGGAACACCCCACAAGACCTGTCGTTTTGGAGATGCTCTGACCCAGTCGTCTAGCCATCACAATTTGACCCTTGTCAACGTCGCTCAGATCCTTACGCTTGTCCATTTTTCCTGCTTCCAACACATCAACTTCAAGAAATGACTGTTCACTTGCTTCCCAATATATTCCATCCCTTGACAGTAACGAGATAATCAATGTTATTCACTGTAATGTTTTAGTGTTGTGGCTGATCGGTGTATGTATATAATTTATAATATGTTACAAAGAACAGGCACTTTAGTTTATTTTGTCTGTTTCAGTGTAGTTGGTTTTAAAGTAACTAAATTTGTGTTTTTTTATATCTTCTTGTTACTGGTCTGATTTGGATAAAATCAACATAATCTTTTTTTTAATATCACAGAGTGTCACTGGTCATTTTGTATGTAAAATTAGGCTGATGCTTTTCCAGAAATCAAGGCACTCTTCTTGTATGGGGAAGATAGGGAAGTCTTATGTCAAAGGAAAGCACAAGTAAAAAGAAAAAACAAGTATTTTCATTTATTGCCTCAAATGTGTGCTTTATTTTTACTTTGGTGCTTTGCATTGCTCAACAACAATCGATCAAGGATTCTATTTTGAAAGTCCTGTTGTGTTTTTTTTTTTAATTCTGGCTGGTTTGACACAGTTGAGCTAGGACCATCTAGATAACCATGAGATAGTGACTCAACTAGAATGTGGCATTCATATCATGCAAAAAATACATTTAAGCACACTCAGACACGCACATGTGCACACACACACATACACACACACACAAACGCCAATGCAAATATACATACAGGGCTTTTAACAAGCTGGCTCTCCAGAGAACAAGGCATCTAAATACAGATAAAAGTTTACAATGTAGTAAAAGTGTGTTGCGATGGATTACAAGCACATCCTAAGACCATCAGAAACATATTACACTTTTCTTACAATATAATCATCTGACAAACATCAGAAAGTTACATTCTTCATGTCATTAACTATACAGCTAACTATATACAGTGTTAGCAAAAAAAAAGGTCTGTGAATAAGGTCTACCAGATGTGGTGGAATAGCCCACAACTGGCCAAGTGTTGAGTCAGTACTAACAAGATCCTCTAGAAATTTTCCTCTTACAAACTGGCTCAGTGGAGCTTCAGCCATTCACAGTGCCACATGGTGCGAGGGTTTAAACCAGGACACTGGCCCGCTGCCAGTGAGCAATTTTGGAAGCATTAAGCTCCCATAATGTACATAAATTACTACCGGAGACTTCTACGAGAAACAGCTTTTGGCAGACCCGTTTTCTCCCTCTTTTTGCTGTGCCATGTGCTTTCCATAACTAGTATGCATTAGAATGTTTTTTTCCAAAGTATTTCCCTGCTGTGCAAAAGGGAGAAGAGAGCACCACTGAGGTACACATGAAGTGAAATATCAAAGTAATGATCGGAAGGTGCTCTTTGGTAATGGGGTTTTCCATGGATTCCAAAGCATTGGCACGATGCTTTGCTGCTATTGGAACTTGATTCTGGGATATTAGTACATAAAAAAGTTGGGTGAAGATGATTGAAATTAATAAAGCAATCCATTTTCTCTGTATGCTTGCAACTACTGCAACTAGTGTCCGGCCCAGACAGCTCAGTCAGTAGAGCATGAGACTCTCAGTTTCAGTGTCGAGGGTTAGATCCCCACATAGTGTCAAGTACCTTTGTAATCTACTACTTTATATCTACTGTGTCCAAGAGGACATAGAAGGCCATGCTTTCTGAACCAACACTGTGACTCCAGCAGATGCTTGGATGAGGTGGCTGTCAATCAACACATAGACTAATTAACTGCTAATCCTGCTTTCCATAAAGTCTAAAATTAGAAGATGTAAAGAATTCATCGAGTAGTTGCAGATAAATCAGTCTAACACCCAATATTGTGTCAGTCAAAGCAAATGCAAATGATGACACAGGCTTCCAGTTATAAAAGAGCAAATCCATTGACATGAGCTCAATTATGGGATGGGGATATTTGACTGTTTGATCACTGTGTAAATTATAGGTTGTTGGAAGATTATATAACACTTAGTGCCGGCTGGGTGAGGCTACCTTTGGCTAGTGGTGCCGGCCAGGTGAGGCTACCTTCGGCTGGTCGTGCCGACCATGTTAGGCTACCTCAGGCTCACTATGTCCTCCACTCCGTTAAATCCTTTCAGTCCTCTTCTACCTGTTACTCTGACTGTCTAGCAGCCTGACCTAGTTAAGCCTTGCAAAGTCTTTTGAGGCTTGTTTGTGGTAAAGGGCTATAGAAATAAACTTGACTTGACATATAGTATGCACCTGACAACCTCCTCTGCCTTGAGTTGATGTCTTTGGTGAAAAATTATACCCTTAACACTAGAACCGCCAGGATTATAGTACTACATTCAACCGCCGCCAACGGTCTCCCAGACCGTTAGGTGTAATGGCATCAATGGTGTTCACAGTCACAGTAACAATGCATTTGTTTGATAAAGTTGGGTGTAAATTATCAAAAATAAATTAATAATCCAAAATACAATGATCAATTAAGCTATAGGGTCCCAGTATATGGTAGTTTATAGGCTATTACTACAGCCGCTATAGCCGCTATAGCCAATGCGTGTGGAAATAATTTTTTTAATTATTTGACATTGCCTCCGTTTTGCGGCTCTCTCGGAACATATGCGGCCAGACTGGACTTGATGCCGTTCCCTGTGCATTTTTTGTACAAGATGTGCGCCCCTTTTACAGAGTAAAGCTGAGCCATCTGATCCAAACCGACCAGAGATAGAAATTAGGGAAAGCTGTAATCATAGTACCCATGTCCAGTATACAGAGAAATGCACTCAGTGGATCCTTGATGTTGCACTTGGCGTGCGCTGTTGGTGCGCTGTTGGTGAATGAAATTAAATTTT
>CABFOQ010036667.1:0-16411 GCA_900660455.1 Gephyroberyx darwinii | reverse complement strand
TTTTGATATAATTACCGATACCTGCCTTGTGAAACTATTAATTCAGAGCTGCTCTGTGGCGCCTCCCCTCCCTAAATGAATTCAACCACTCCTCTTCAAATGGGGTGAACAAGGGAGTGATAAATGTAACAGTGGAAAAAAGCAGGGGTGTGAGCCCCCTAGCTGCCTTATGTTTTGAATGGAAGAAAATAGTTTTACTCGCCAAAATCTAGCTTATCCCAATTCAGCTGCTGGGGAAAAGGGGAGCTCAACAGAAATTGCATGCCTTGTGTGTACGAAGCAGTGCTTGCTATCAGGTAATCTGTATATCAAGGGCTTGCTACCAACCAATAACCATCTTGAAGCGCTCTTGTAGTGGAGACCGTTCATATAGGTTACTCACATACTGCTGTGTGCACACATTCACTGCCTCCAAACTAAACACCTCTTGTAATTGCTGGGGACAATGATGAGAATGTTAAGAATTGGATCCCTCCACTGAAACGATACCAGTGGTTTTTCAGCCAAACCCAGCAAGCCACCTAAATTAGTATTGATGAATTTTGGCACGCTTGTTCCTTTTAGCCATGAGGCCTTATCGCTGACCATGGTCACGGGGGGGGGAAAAAGTTATGGATATAACAAATTTTGTTTGTGTTTTTTCTTTGCCTTAATGTAGATCATTCCCCATGTCAGATTCCCTTACAAACCCCTTGCTTTGCAACTCCTCACCTGCAGTCAGGAAATCAAAGGTGTTGATGAGTAGAAGACTAGTACCTGAGAAAGCACAGGAGGAGGCTGAGCCAGGCGCCATCTGCTGCTGGTGCCCTTGGTGGTGTCTGGTCTCACTCGGAAACAAGCTGGTAGCATAGAGACAATTTGACGACCGCTGTCGCCTTTGATCAGACCTTATCCCTTACCCAATGACACTAACAAAATAAAAATGTCAATAAAATGGTCAAGTTTGCATAGATTGGATGATGTTACCAGAAATGCATGCTTAATACTGTATGTGAATAGGAGGGTTTTAAAATAAAACTGACCAGAAAAATGAAACTGAAATCGACTTGTACTGTACCAGAACATACGGATGTAAAACGTGTTTTTGCCGATACTGAAAATGATGTAATCCTGCTCCATACATTCCTTCACATTGTACAGTTTCTATGAAAATGCTGGCATGCTGGTGGGGTTGTATATTCGATCATCATTTGTGATTGCTCTTCTCGGTCAATAAAGGTTTTGCTCAACTTTGCCTGTAACAGTGCAATCTTTTGTAGCATGTGATTTTAAAGTTTTTCCACCTGGCCAGTAAAATACCCCTGGTCTTTAAACACACTAAGGCCTGTAGCCTGGATAAGTAAGTGCCTCGTGCTTATTGTAGTGTTACTAAATCATATGTATATGCCTTTTTTCCACATAAAAGGAAATTTAGTATATCAAAATGCATGTGCTTGTGATTTTTATCAATTCTTGTCTCTGGATTTCAAATGAGAGCATGACAGTTGAGATTAGTAGTCACCTTCAAGTTAATGACTATTTTGGAAAAACAGCTAAAGATCAACAGTGTTGCTGTAGGAGGAGTAGAAGGAGCCAAAAGTATTTTGATAAAGATTTTTCAAATGTATTCATTTTTAGTAACTCATCAAAACATCTTACCATGTGATAATAGAAAATAGATTTCTGATGACACATAGCACAGACCTGATTTTTTCATTGCTGCTCTAAATTAAACCATATTTTCAGATAGCTCACATCTTATATGGTTTTGTTATATGGCCTGACAAATTTTATTTGGACAGTCAGATCCAATTTCTTTTAGCCCTGGCAGAAATAGTAATGTCAAAGTTAGTTTCTTTTTGTAGGAAACATTTGCTCAGTAAAAATATTTGTAGATTGAGCTTCAAGAATTGTTATATTTCATGACATTAAGGATCCATCAGGTGTCTGATTAAATGGAAATTAAATGCAAAACAGAAGCAAAGATTTTCCATGCGCCAGTAGGTCTTCAAATTTAATCAGTTGTCAGAGCATGAAATGAGTCATCTTAAAACCTTTGCTTGAAAAATAGTAAATGTTGGAGGACAGGGTCATCTGTATTTTTTTAAATATTGACATGAATTAAAATCTAAGATCCAAACATTTTCCAAAAGTGTTGAAATGAAATCAGGATTGTTATACTGAACTTGCTTCTTCTGTCAATTGTACCAAAAAGCACTCAACAGGTTAAGCTCACCACTTTCACCTCATTTGCTGATGTTATGTGACCACATAGAATTTGTGAATTTTATATAAAAACAACCTGACCGCTTCTGCACGACTTGAGGTGATGCAGCACATAAACAACACAGCCTTGATGGTTAATGGCCATAGAGTATTTTATATTTGACAGTGTACTTTCGCCAAAGCAAAATAGAAATATTAATTACAAATGTATATAGAAAGGCACATCGTCAAAATACAATTTGGCATGCACTTATCTTTTTAAAAAACTGCAGTAAACATTCAAAAGACTTGACCCATCTTGTCTGTCTGTGAAACAAGTCTCATCGCAGCGTGAGCACTGGAGCACAGGCCAATTCACTTTCCATTCAATCCAGTCAAAATTGCAAATTGAAAGTACTATTCATTTACAATACTAATGATAGAGCATGCGTTATCCATAACCTAACCTAAGATTTAACGTTCGCAACAAAAAAATGTTTATAGAAAATCGACTTCCTGAATTGAATGAATTGAAGTGAGTTGCACCCATCATCCAACAGCATCCATCTCTGTCCTTTTTACAACTGAGACCACTATTACACCATTGTGTCAGGAGAGGGACCCTGTACATAAATATACATGTTAAATATACATTCACAGGAGTGGGAAGGAAATCAACATGCAGATGCAGTTTGGTCCAACTTTACAGTAGTCAGCTCAAATAGAGAGAATCGACCCAGACCCATCCTGAGAGAAACAGACTGACTACTTCAACTTTTCCCCCAAAAAACATGCAAAACCAGACAAAAAGGGGGGGGTTGGTTTTTGGCACATTGAAAGTTTTTTTTTGTCTTATTCCAGTAACAGCCATCCACCCCCAGGCACCTGACTGACGCCCCCCCCGGTCCCCATCAAAGGTCTAGTGGTATGCTCTCGAAAACATTACTATGAGCTCGCACTGTGCATGGCTTTAAGTCTCTCAATACGTATTTCCTACAACAAAGTAATGGAGGAGCAAAGCACATAAAATATTCCAGTTAAAAAAATACAACAATAAAAACCGATTATAACAGTAGATTTGAACAGGAACACCCTACAGTACCCTGTCAATCCATAGGAGGTGCAGTTCAGCTTGTTATACAGTAGATATGCCAAAACATAGAGGCCCAACCACAGACAAATAACCCTGAAATCTACGTCTTGTTCCAGTTAGTGAAAAACTGTGATGTCTAATACATGGCTGGTCTTTATCAGAGAAATAGGCTGCTTGACGCCAGGGTCTTTGTTTCTGGTTTGTATCTTTTGAGCAAAAAGGAGAATCCTCTAACACTTTTCATCTCCATTGGGAGGTTTTACAAGGTTCATTTAGAGAGTTTGCTGATGACTCGAATGAGGGCAGCGTTCTCGTCCTTTAGCCTCTGGTTGTCTGCTCTGAGGTCCACCAGAACCTAGACAAACAAAGTCAGACGTGGGTATTTAGTTCTCAGCTATTACGCTTCAAAACAAAACAAAAAACAATGTTCTACCTTTTCTTTATGGCACTTATTTCTTCATCTAAAGTAGCATCTCTATCATACATGATCATTCAGGAACACAGGAATACATTGCACGTGAAAACCTTGTGACTAATGTTCAATGGGAGAGGGGGGTGGATTGGGTTGTTGATCAATACCAGTGACTCAACAATTACTTTGCCAGGTTCTGAGATTTCTGGCTTTCATAACTCACGGCCGACCTGTACCCTGTTTTGGAACAAAGTCGCATTTTCCACTCGCATTTTCAACTGCTCAAAGGTGCAGCACGGTGCTACGAGCCAGCGGCTGGCACGGCAATACATTTTGTTCTCAAGTCAAAAACCGTAAGCTGTGCCAGAGACCTGTCGACAGAGATCTATAAAAGTCATAAATGACCTAATGCCCCTTTAATTCCTGAAAAGTTGACATTTTGGACATAAAGATTTTCACCTGACTGTAGCAATTTGTTGTATCTATTGCCAAGGTGCTGTGGCTCTGACCCTTGCACTCCTTAGTAATGGTAGTTTCTAATGCTGATGATGATGTAGGAATTAAAGCTTATTCAACAGTTGTAATTCACTTTGGATTAGAGGGTCTGCTAAGCACCTAAAATATTACAACTATGTAATCAGGTTCAACATGAAACAGTGTTCAAACCAGCATCTGTACCTTCAGTTCATCTTCCAGTTCCACTGCTTTCCTCTGGAGTGCCAACTTCTCCTGTGAAGGAAGGAGTGTGAATATCCCATTCGGAGCGAGGTTTACAGAGTACGATAGCTAATGATTACTAGAAACAACAGCTGAGTGCTGTCCATATTCTTTTAACATATCTGACATGAAAGAGATGAAGGCCCCATTCAAGTTCGAGTCACTTAACATTTGTGACTTTTTCGTCTTTTGCTGACAATTCATCACATCACACATCGAGCTCCAGTTCAACTTCAGCACTTCACTGCACACAGGTACAGAACCATAACAACCCTTGACTGTGGGGATTTGGCATTTCCTTCTTATTCAAAAAAATATATATATATATAATTCTAAAATAGCATGGAATTAAGAAAAATGTTATAATAGATGCAATAGATGTATAGCTGGACAATTCAGAAAATGTCATCTTCTATCAACAATTATAGCTGCACTAGGCAACGTTGAATGGCAAGAGGTAACGTGTAACATGAAGTCAGTAAACTGCACACAGCACGCTCATGTTTACCAACCCGGCCAGGCTGTGATCGCTTTATAACACAGGATACCAAATGATGAGAGAGGCAAAAGATCTAATGTTCTTGAGTCCAGCTTTCTCTGGACGGTTTGTGCTGTTTAGGTGAAAGATTGTATTTTCACCAGAATTTCATTTGGGCAAATAGGGCGAATCTACAGGGTCTCAATTAGAGCTGATGGGACAGGTGTATTTTTAAATAAAATCTTGCCTAGTGTAGCTTTGATTAAACTACTCAGGTCTACACATATCTTGTCTCGGTTGAAGGCTTGTTCCTGGACAGAGCCAGACACAATGACAAAGCAGACTTACAAATCGTTCTAGCTCCAGCAGGGCGGGTCTATCTGTGCCGCTCTCTTGACTCTGCCATAGAGAGAAGCAATATTACCAATTTCACACAGGTGACAATAGAGCTACAGAATTGGTGAATTTCATTTCAAAATAAGACATCCACAAACTGAGAAAAATAATAGTAGGTATTATTGTTTTTTCTCCTCTTCTTACAAAATCAGTGGCGACAAAAAGTAAAAGAAATTACTTCTCAGATAATGAGTGCTCTCAACGGTCAGACTGCAGTACAACAGCAAACCTGACAAACCTGTCGGAGTCGCTCTAGCTCCACTTTGTTCTGGCTGAGCAGCAGCTCCGTCTCCTGCAGCTTGTCTTTAAGAGCACTGTTCTCCTGCAGTACCTCTAAGTACAGCTAGAGGGACACACACACACAGAGACACACAGACACACAGAGACACAGAGACACACAAAGACACACACACACACACAGAGAGACACACAAACACACACACACACTTTCAGAGGACAGCAACCTACTGAAGATCAATACCTCATGAGTGCAGCTGGAAATCATTTTGTTGAGGTTACACAGCCTGTTTGGCACCATTCTTCCCCCCTGGTCTGTCAAGACCTTAACTACCATTTGCTTTCACAGGTTTGTTTCTCAGGAATGTGAGACCTTTGCTGTGTGAATATGGGAGCGGGTCAGACACATACCTTTTTGTAGTCAGGTGACAAGTCTCCCAGTTGAGTCTCACTGCAGAGACACACAAATTAAGTTTAAAGTGTAAAGTGAATTGTGTATTTTTAGTGATTACTAAAAATGTATTTGTTTTGAAGAATCAGAAATTAGCGACATATTAACATTATGTGCAAAGCACTTTTGAACAGTCCCTCCCCACCATCCTGTTTCAACTGGAAATACGACCAATTACAGAAGCAGGACATTATCAAGATTGTAGTTAACAATTGCCACTGGATGTATCAGAATTAATGTTTTCATTGGAGAAGTAGTGACACTCACTTGGATGTGCTGTTACTGTCCGTATCACCCATATAGGCTGTGTTTGTAGCATCCTCATCGTCGTTCTGAAAAACATATGGTTCAGGTCATCCGCTACGTAGCGCTACAACTTTTTACAAGCCTCGCTCATCTAGCTTACTGTTATCCTTTAACATAAAACCTACCTATTTTTTTTTTTACTTACTGTGTTAAGTTGAGTTAACCCGGGAAGAATTTCATTACTGGTAATGATGTTTGCATTGTTATCCAGTACGTGACCATAAACTTGAAACTTGAAACTAAAACAGTTCAGGTCCTCTCTTCTGATTGGGATTCACATTCTGTTGTTAAATCCGCTATACACAGACATTTGTGGCCACATAACAGGCCATTTAAACCGAAAATCACTACCCATACCTGTACTTATGTGTCGCTTAGCAACCACTAGCTGCTGTTCAAGAACTGTATTGCATGGGGCTTTAATTGGTGGCTCTGCTGTGCCTAACAACGTCTAATAGCTGTTCCAATAACACTGTAAAGCACGGCCTCTTGTGGCTTAGATTTATTCTAAGCTGTTCTAGTGTGTAATCATGTCCTCGAAATGTCTTCAATATCTGCAATTACAAGTATGCCAACCTCAAAAGATTGTTTTTGGATGATTTCCTATGCGTAGTTCATATTTGAACCTATTTAGAAGTAGTATTTCAAAGTACTCCATCCTGATGAGATCAAATCATTCCACTGTACTGAAAAACATGGAACTGAACATAAAGGAAGGAACAGTTCAAGGTACTTGTTCAGAAGTTGCTGTAGAAGCTATGAAACAAGACATTAACTAAAGATAAAGATATAGACAAGTCAAAAAACAAAAAAAACAAACCCAACTTAATAAATGGGATTAATGAATATGTTTACTTAAAAGGATTCAACACCCATAAAGTAAATTGCTCCTCTGGCCTGTTAAATATTTACTTTATTTTGCTGTCTTGTTTGCGTAAGCTACTAAACTGTGAGGAGACAGTTCTTTACTAGGTTACGTGCGGCTTACCTCTCCCAGCTGAACTATCCCCGTGGAGCGTCTCTCTTTCCTCACCCTTCTTCTGTCCCTCACTCCTAGCCGGGTCTCTCCCTCCAGCTCCATCTGCTTTACTGGGTCGGTATCTGAAAGACACCGGGGGGCGACAGAATAACATCACTACAAAGATTTGTGGGTATAGAGTAACCACAGCTGGCGCCATCATGGAGGTTCAGTGGAGAATTGGCGAAACAACTGAGCAAGAAAAGTCTGAAGTCTGATGCTAGCTTTGTTTCCAAATGTAGGTTACTGTAACACAGGAAACTGTGGTGGCCACTAGGGCCACCGGAGGATGCATCACCCGAAAGCCCTCTATTGGTTTAACATCATTTTTGTACAGGGGGGGAGTGCAAAGATTAAGAGATGTACCGCTGCAGACAACATGGAACACACCCTATGTGCTACTGCAATGATAACATCTCGTAACTACTCTGAAGAACACTCCACCCAAAATGCACTCATGACATACTGTATTTGTTTTGTATTTGTTTTAACAACACTACCAGTATAACAGGGTGAGAATTCAGCACTAGCCAAATACTGGAAAATGTACACACACTTGACACACACCTAAAAAGTCAGGTGCTCCTCTCTATCCCCAAAATAAATGTAGCTGGTAAAACCCTGCAGGTTCCTCACTCACCCCTCTCAGCAGGCGTGAGAGTTATGATGGGGCTGACTGGCTGGATGTTGCGAGGCGGCGGATCGGCAGCTTTACTCACACTCTTCTCTGCCTCTTTCAGGTCTGTCAGAGTCACTCCCTGGCAAGAGAAAGAAACAACACAACCACTCATAGGCCTTGTGTCCATTAGGCTTTACCGATCAGTGCTTAACAGTTGCATGGGAGAAGCGCTGGTGGGTAGTTCTTGCTGTTGCTATAAGCTGTTTGAAGCCTCACTCTTTTTCGAAAGGTTTAAATGTTCCTGACAGAGGTCTCAGCTCTGTCAGGAACACGCAAAGGCACATCCTTTCCATAGTGAATTAAAAGAAAAAGCAGCTTGTGTTATAATGAGGTGGTAAAATGTTACTACAAAACACAGTATGTGACAAAAGGAACAATTATGTAGACGATGTATGCACATTTATTTTGTTTAATAATTCAGCTCTCTTGATATTGAAAATAAAGACAGAAAACAGAAAGATTCACTTGGTGTGTTCACAGCAAAGACATATATGTACCAGTATAGATTCCAGGTTGAATGTGAATCATGAAGTAGATGCAGTAACCCCCACACTAACAGCTTTTTACATTTTTACTACTTCATGTGACAAAGAAACAGAACAATTTTCTTTCTGAGTTGTACTACTTACTTAGTTGAAGATCCAACTCAGATAAGAACACTGGGTCTCATGCAAGAACAGTCTCTTAAATTTCTCTTAAAGTGCATATGAAAAATCAACGTCTGATTCATGAAATGTTCTTAACTCACTCTCTTAACTCACGTTGTTCCCAATACTAAACATGCCAGGTAAAAAGTGAGAAATAGCTGAAATAGAAGTGCTGCTGTCTGAGCTGACCAAAGCATCAGCACAGTCAGTAGCGATATCAAAGGACCGGCAAAACTTCAGGAGTGGATGGATTCGGTAAATGCGGTGTCACCACCACGGCCAGTGCCATCAGAAGCCCCTCGCCACCAACCTTGTATGCACAATTTACAATCAAATCTGTGCGTAACCACGGTTCTGTCATGAGGCCCATTCTGCTGTCACTGTGAATTATTTTGAAGATGCATTTATTGCAGGTAACCAGTAACCAGTACCTGTGTGGAGCGGCGAGACTGGCGCATTAGGCGAGAGCGAGCTTTCCTCTGAGACTCAGACTCCTCGTCTCTGACTGGAGCCTGGAACCTGAAGGGACAAACAGCCATGAAACAAATACTAGCCGTGGGAGCTCAGCTCCACATGAAGGTAGAAAAAAACTGATGTAATTTACGTTTGTGGTGTATCCACTTCGCCTCAACCTGCCTTGTCTAATTCTACTTTAGCTAGTGATTTTCCACATTTCCCATAATGCCTTTCAACAAGCCCCAGGGACTTAGCCCCAAATTGTGGTCTGATCTTTATCTAAGTCATAATATATAATAAATTGAATTTAAAAAAATATTGAAGACACTGTTAAAGCATTCACGGTCTTGAATGGAAAATGGATGTGAACCTTTACATTTAGGAACTGGTAGAACAGCAATAACTTGAGCCAAACATTTCCTGTGGCTGCTGTCACACCACAAGAGATATTTTGGACGATTCCCCTTTACATATCAGTTTCAGTACATTGATATTTTTTGGATGTCAGCAGCTTTCTTCAGGTTCACAGTCACAGTCATTTCTGTCGCGCCACCACTTTTCAATAGGGTTAAGGTCAGGACTCTGACTTGGCCGTTCCAAAATGTGATTCTTCCTCTGCTTAAGCCGTTCTGTTTTTGTGTGTGCTTTTGTGTGTGGCGTCATTGTCATGCTGCATGGCCCAACCTCTGTTATGCCTCAGATCACAGACCGTTACCCTGATAATCTCCCGTAGAATTTGGACTTCATAGTGCCTGGACGGCTTGAATCATTGAGGGAACAGAGGCAGCAAGGCCATGATGCTCCCTTTACCATGCTTTACGGTAGGGATGAGGTTTTTCTTTTGGTATGCGTGTGTTTTTTTTCCCTCTACATAAAACCTTGTTTCTTCCATTTGTTCCACTGATCTGCCTGATTGTCGAGGGCCAAGAGATACTTTTGTAGGCCTTTCCAGCCTTATGAGCTCCAACGATTGAAGTTCTCTGAAATCTCTTTTGATCAGAGCATGTTTCACTTCAACAGACAGCGTTTGATAGGGCAATGGCCCTTTAACCCATATCTGAATGTCGTCACATTGATAGGATTACCTGACCTAGACTGTGATTGTCTTCCACAAAGACAAAAAGGTACAATTGTATGTTATTTGTTTATTCTGATTATGTTTTTTTACTAAGATGAAGATCAGACCACAGTTCAGGATCAATTAATGCAGAAATCCAGGAAATTCCAAAGGCTTCACCAATTTTTTCTCACAACTGTATGACCTGTTAGGTTACAGGTTTCCCCACCAGTCACAGCTAAAGGGAAGCAGTAGTGATGGTAGGGGAATAGTAGGAGAATTTATATGGAGGTGACTGTCTCAAAAGTTTCATTTTTTTGACATGCTTTTTGCATTCCTGATCAATCCCTGTGTTGTTTCTTACTTGCGCCTGTCAGTGTTGGGAGTGTTGGGACTCTCAGCTGTGGTGTCCTTTTTCTGAGGAGTGGGTTGAACTCTGGCTGTGCGGTTGGCTCTGTCCTGCTCCTTCTCCTCCACATCTTTCTCCTCGGGAGTCTGGACCATATAAGAGAACAGAAATAGCAAGTGATTGTACTGCAGCCGTACTTTTTGATTTGCTTTTACAAAAATGTTACAGAATGCACTTTTAAAACAAACAAATAATTTGGAAATACTACTTGACCCTGGCTTAATGATGCAGCTCCTTTGAAAAGATGCCATTGAAAAACAAAACCCACCCACTGGTGACTGATAGCTGCCTTTCACCATTTAAAGTGACAAATTAAAAGTTTCAATCCATGTTGGAGTGATTACCTGACGAAGACACAACCCTGATCCAAACGTCTGTTGTAGCATTAAACGGTGAAAAGTGCACAGGTTCCTACATCTATCTCACTTGTTTGTGTCGTCTGAATATTACCTTATCAGCAGGACTGACGGTGGATGTGGTCACGCTCTCACTGTCTGGACTGGACACATTTGAGCTCTCTGGGAACAACAAGTCTTTTTGGAATCAGCAAATTCAATTGCATTTAGACATTTTTATTATTAGCAACTTTTCAATACGGTGACCGTTTTACCTGGGCTGCTCTCTCTCTCCTCGCTCAGCTCCAGTCCTCCGGACACACCCCTTTCTTTGGACTGGTCCTGCACGTTCATCTTGTCTTTACTGCTCATCCTGCACACAGAGCTCCTGGAGGGCATGAGATGGGTACAGGTGTTAACATTAAAGTTCCTTTTAGTGTACCGCAGCCCAAGGAGGTGTCGCAACATGGCGTCTCACTCACAATCCCTGTTGCCAGGTACATTGCCCTAACATGTTACCCAAGGTCTATCACAACCTGTTTACAAGCTGTTGATTAACTAGAGGCACTTGAGCGACCTAATGTCGCCATTATGACCATGATATAATAAACATAACAATTTAGGCTTATGAGGTCATGAATTAATCTAATTAAAGCATTTCTAAGAAAACACTATGTCAACATATCTGTATTGAAATCACACACGGGTAGTATTAAGATGTATTCTGTATCTTAAAGCATTAAGGACGTATAGTAGTTTCAAGGTGCTCGTACATCATGAGCATGTTTCTAGCAAGTAATGTTCTTGAGTTATTGTGTTCACAAGAATGTGTCCACATGTGTCTACACACTGTACCATGTGGCGGAACATAAAACATATATGGTGGGACTACTCATCTGGAAATTACAATAGGGACGAAACACTATCAAACATGTACAGTACTGTGCAAAAGTCTTTGGCACATGTAAACACTTCCGTAAAGCAAAGATGCTTTCAAAAATAATGAAATGAAAAGTTTCTAAAACATTAATGCAGTGTTAATACTTTTGCACAGTACTGTATGACCGGGAAGAACTTCAGGATAGGACACAGAAAGGCACTGACCTCCGACGTTTGCTTTGGGCGTTTGCAGCAGTGGAGCCTGGTTGGTTTTGTCTGTCCAATATGGACTGTTCATTACGCCACTGCAGAGAAAAACAGCTCTCAGTGATCAGGACAACTGAATTTCTCAGTCACACAAAGCACAATAAAATAATGTCAGGTGAAGATAAACACTTTTCACTTGTCAGAACAAAAAGACAATCTCACATTGGCTTGTTTCTGTGATAACTCCTCCAGAAGCACCTCCACACTTTCATCAGCTACATCAAACGGCGTCTGACCCTGCAAAGTCCATTTTAAAATACAGACAAACAATGTGACAAAAATGGAAAATTAAATGGAAAACACACTGCACGTCTATGTAACATCTGTAAAATCATCCCTACAAAATGGAATATTGTGTTTAAATGTCCTAAAAACTGGTCTGTCAATCAAAGCATACGCTCAACATACAAGACATCTATAGGCTGCAACAAAAAAGGATTCATCTTTCTGTCTGCCTTACCCCATTGCTGCGGGCCTCCATGTTGCACAGCTGTTCAGCCAGTATACGACAGGCATCCCCTTGACCCCAGTGTGCTGCAGCATGGAGGGGCGTCCAGCCGTCACAGTCAATGGCCGACACATCCAGCCCACACTGGCACAGCAGCCTATACGACAACAGCAAGGTGAAAACAGCAGTGTAGAAGAGGTTGCATGAGACAAAACTATGGCAGAATGTAGAGACTGTACATTAGGAGGCTGCCCACCCAAGACCAGGAAAGGACGCTCACGATTCATGGCATTAATTATAAAAGAGCAGGTCACAGGTTTACATGAATGTAACATCATGATGTCCATAATCGAACACAATTTTTCTAACTCCGATGTCAGCCTTTCCTACAAGCCCATCAATTTTGTCTGTAACTGCAAAACAAACCTCTGATTAACAATGTCAAAGTAGTTCTAAAACCATGTACCTATCATTTGTTTAAGTAATGAAACACACAGAAACAGCAACGCCCTTCTCCTTTCTTTTACAATTATGTGTTGACAATATGGGTTTCTGGGCTGTAGCACTGCCCACTGATACAAGAAACAGAAGATAGCTTAAGAACATGAGAAACAGAAGTAGCTACATCCATAAACTGTTATCCCAGCACAAGCTTAGGCAGATGCCCCTGTCCATGCCCCAGTAGGAGTAAACAGAGATCAAATTGACTTTGTACTCCAAAATATGTGTGTATTGTTACAAAATAGGAATGTGCATTGGTAAAGCTGTTTGAATACTGTGGACTGACTGTTGTTGGAAAGGTTAGCAGGTGTGTCCGATAATGGATGCTTAGCTGCTTGCTGTCAAATAATACGCCTTCAAGTTAAGGTGCAAACTAAAGAAAAGTTTCCAGGCTCAAATATATCACATATACAATATGAAGAAAGTCTGAGAGACACACTTGATGGCCTCCAGGTAGCCCTTGGCTGCAGCCACATGCAACGGAGTGGCCCCTGTCCTCGGGTTTCGTATGTCCACCGGGGGACCCTCAGTCAGCCAGGTCCGGGCGTCTTTCATGATCTGCTCCTCCTCCAGCCGCTTGGCTGCCTCCAAGTCCACACCTGAACAAAAATTTAAAAATGTTAAAGACATGCATCCCTAGCATTTCAAATAAGTGCCTAGGACATGAGGCACACACATCTGACACACTCATACAGAAAAAGGAAGTTCTCTTCCTCACACTCTCGGTTCCTCAATATCTTAGGGGAGTCTTGGGTAGTCTGTGACACTTCCAAATGTCACTTCCAAATCACCACTCTTAAAAGTGATGTCTTATTTTTAACACATTCATGTGGCTTGGGACAACACATATCTGTTACTTTTCAACATAATACATGTTAATAACAACATATGTTGTGTCAATGTGTTTTAACATACCATATGTTGTGTTAAAAGGTAACACAAATGTGTGTTGTCCCAGACTAAACGCACGTTGAATGACGTGTGTGTGTTTGGTTCTTAAAGAGCAGCACTCACCCTGTCTCCGTGTGTATTCCTGAAGAAGGGACTCTGTGGTTTCATCCTCAGCAATGTCAACAGGAACATCACCATCACAGTTCACAGCAATGAGGGACGCGCCCTGCTGCAGTAGGAAACTAACACACCAAAGATGTGCAGAGTGAGAAACCATTTACTCAAACACTGTCCAGACAAGTCCAGACATGGGCAACAGATTACATCATTATAGAAATTATCTATTCAATTATCTGCGGTGGGTTGCTTAAGTTTAAGTTGTATCTCTGAAAGAAGCCAAAAGTCATTTCAATTATCCAGATAAGAAACAAGAAACTCAAGAAAAAAGAAACCTGCTCCAATACTTCAATCTTTTCAGCTGCGTGTGAGTGCCAATCTATTCATGCTTTAGTTGACTTGTGGTCTTGCCCAACAGGACAACAATGTTAGTATTGTTGAATGTAGAAATAGTCTGCCACCCACGCTGCATCGTCACATCCCCACAGTGCAGTGTTTCCCTTACATAGGCTCATCTGTGGCGCACTGCCACAAATATGCATGGCTAGTCAATGTATAGACATGTACCTAAAATTGATCTTCTTCTTCTCTGTCACACCATAGACTAATCTCACGCATTTGTTGCTTGTTAACACGCCACCAGTCTTTTATTTTCATCCTTGTGTGAGACAAGAATCACCTGCTAGAAGGATAAGGGCAGTCTGACCTCAAAAAAGCTATCTGAGAAAAATCTGATATCGACTCGACAAAAGATAACTTAACTTTTTTTTCTCCAGTGTTGAACTTGGGACGTCACCATCTGCAATGGAACATTACCCCAGCTTCTACCAGAGTCTATATATTTGACAAGTCATAGTAATCGTAAATCAATCAATCTCCTGCGCACTGAACATTTGTTCCCTCAGATTTTCTGTGTGACATATAGAGGCTCTTATGAGGCAGCTTTGTCTACTAAAACATTTTATTTATTTCACCTTCATTTAACTGCGCAGGTCAAGTTAGAACAGGGTTGGGCAATCATGTGCCATGGAGGGCCAAGACTGTAGGTTTTCACCCCAACCAAAGAATACACCAGGTGATGATTATTTCCTCCTTTCTGGTTGAAGGTGTGCTAATCAGTGAAATCACCTGGTGTAAGCCTTGGTTGGAGTGAAAACCTGCAGTCTTGGCCCTCCATGGCACATGATTGCCCACCCCTGTTCTAAATTGACCTGCGTAGTTAAATGGTTTTAGAAGATATTCTTATTTGCAATGACAGCCTGGCAAGTGACCAAAACATTAGTGTATGATGTTTAATAAATCTGATCTGAGAATGTTGTGCAATGTCTTTCAGAGTACATTTTCAGCCCTCGTCCACCCCACATTCTGAGCTAAGGGAAACACTGCAGTAGCAAAGAGTACCTTGTGACATAGCTGTTACACTGTTGTATTCTACTAACTTAGAGATAGGCTACACACTCTGAAATATCCAGGTGGCCACAGGAGGCAGCTACATGCAGTGGTGTCCATCCCTCACTGTCAACCTGGTTCACATTGGCACCTTGCGCCAGAAGAAACGACACCATCTCCATGCTGCCATCTATACATGCCTATACAGAAGGGAAGAAATGACACCAAAACAATATCACTATAAAACAAGTTCTCACTGATGACGCAATAATATGACAAATGAATAGGTGCCCCCCAGACCACCCGAACAGATCTTTTCCAAGAGCATGTTCTCCATAAGACCAGGTCAGTGTTGGACCTGGCTAACCTGTTTAATTTGTACACGTAGCCTTGCACCTGAAACACACTTTATTTTAATATTGTATTGTATGTCTGTTTTTTTAAATCTGACTTCTGAATGCAAGCCGAGATAGCCTAGTTGGGATAATAAAGTACTGAACTGAGCTGAGGGAGCTTTACCTGATGAAGAGCAGTGATTCCATCTGCGTTGGCACAGTTGATAATCTCTGTCAGATCCTCCCTCATGTTGGTCTCTCTTGCCTCTTTCAGCATCTCCTGGGCCTCCTCCGTGTCCCCGCTGGCACAGGCTGCCAGGAACTCTGCAGCTCTGTCAAACCTCACCCGTCTCCTAAAAAGAGAAGATACGGGCAGTTATCTGGCTTCACTGGTTAATTCATGTAACTAGTTTGCTAATTTGGCAGACAAGCATACATAATAGCACCACTGCTTTTCACATTTACACATAGAGCGTAGGTGGGAAAGCTGTACAGCAGCTATAAACAGACGCACAACGCTCCTCATCGTAGCTTCCGATGTGCAAAGCTAGCTGAATGTTAGCCGGCTGTTGGTTGAAAATGTTTTGGCAGGAGACGTTTAATCACCTTCGTTTGAGTAGAGGACTGTTTGGCCCAGTGGTCTCCGCGGTTGTTGCTCCATTCCCATATCCACCGAGAGATTGGTCCCTTAGCTGGTCGTTGTTTACGG